>JXXA01014215.1:0-27245 GCA_000956255.1 Anopheles punctulatus
ACAATTTCCCAAAACTCCTCGTATATAGTGTCCCTTCGAGTTTTTTTCGAGTATATACTGTCCCTAAACTATCTGTAAATTGCATTACACGCGGAATAACTCATCATGAGAAGAAAACAAAAATCATTGTTTTCCTTTTCCGCATGACAGCTTGAATGCAGAGTCATAGCAACACTTTCTATTTTGATGCTCACCGTTTGTGTGCTTTGCTGTTTGCGAATCACGAAGGCTGTAATCTCGACCAGTAGCCCAGACAAATACGCTTATCAGATATTGAAAGCCAAACAGACGACGACGACGAGTGCGCTTGCAAGCGAACGGCGCACTGTAAAGCGTCTGCCAAATTAAAGAAACAACAAAAAAAAAACAAAACAAGAACTGTCTCCTTTGCCAAAAAGCCGAATGCGCGCGCTTTTACCTCGAGCAGAAGCTGGCCCGTCTGCCGCGCGCCTCACTACGCAAACGATAATCACGGTCAAAGGCAGGGCCGTTTGATGCCGAACGGAGTGTATTTTTAATGCCCACCTACAACGAGCCGCATGGGACGAGCGTCCCGAGCGTAATTTTTCTGTTTGTTACCCTTGCCAGGCGACCCCCCCCCCGGTGATATATGATGGGATGACGCGGCTCAATTGGTGGCTGGTGCACAGTTGTTGTTGGCTCGAATTATACTGTTTTGCGCTCGTTTGCTCGCGACCCGTCCGGCTTAGGCACTTGGACTCTGTTCTGCAGGTGTAGGGTACATTTGAGAGGAGTGGCACGTGCCAGCATCGTGGCCGAGCGCGAAGACGCTGGTACGTGTAAACATGCAACCTTAATCCTGACGATAAAGAAATGGGAAACATCCCTCCCCCCCCTCCCCGCCCCCTCTCCCTTCTCAGCCTCATCTCACTTGAAGGTGTCTAACAGGCCACTTCCACCGCTGCCAAGAATGTCGTGCACAAAACAAGTTCTCAAGATCGAACGGATTGATTGATACCGGCTGTCGTAACACGTGTTCGTGCTAACGTTTTCACCCCCCCCCTCTTCTTCTTTTTCTTCATGCTCCCCTCGCAGCAAATCCTGCCAGCTGTTCTATCGCACCGATCCGCTGAAGATAGTGCGCGGCCAGGGCCAGTACATGTACGACGAGCAGGGTGCACGCTACCTCGACTGCATCAACAACGTCGCGCACGGTGAGTGGAACCGAGAACCGCACCCGAACCGGTTCACGCGAGGCCCTCGCCTCCGTCCGCGAGATCACGACGCGGTGTCCGTTGCAAAACGCTCGGAAACTGGGTTGAGTGTGGTGTTGCACGCGCGCGCAGTGTTGCAAGTCATCGATAGCGATGGGGTTGGGGTGGGCTGGATGGGTGGGTGAAGGGAACTGGAGCAGCACCGGAAGGGCTTGAGTTGGGGCTCCACGCACGGGTTGTTCACGTGCTGCCGCATGACGCGGGCAAACTAATCGCGTGCACTCGGGACGGCGGGGGAGGGGTTCGGGTTTTGATTCGATCCGATTCACTTATCAAGATGCGGCTAGTAAACACAGCGACACAACGAGGGCGCGCACTTGACGTCAACGCTTATCGGTCAGACCGACCGGCTATCCCCGCGGGGTAGCGAGCGCAGAGGTTATCGCCATGTGGCGAGCAGCACGGCTCAACCTGTGAGTTGACCATCGTCTCTGCTCATTACAACACCCTCAACGGTTACATCGCAACGGGTTGCCAAACATCCCACACCACAGTCACGGGCGTCCGGAGTGGGCAAACTTCAAGCAGGAGCAATGTCCAGTACACACTCTCCCGTATCTGCTCGGAGGATGAGTTGTTCCTTAAACGATTAGTAGTTGGAAATGGACGCACCCTACCCGCGCGTTACCTCCTCGCGTCATAAAGCCTAGTGCCGGCGTGTGCTGATGAGCACCTCTCTATCTCTCTTTCCGCTTTTCCGCCCGCCCGCAGTTGGCCACTGTCATCCGAAGGTGGTCGAGGCCGGCACGCGCCAGCTGGCAACACTGTCCACCAACAATCGCTTCCTGCACGATGAGCTGGTCACGTGCGCGCAAACGCTCGCCCAGAAGATGCCCGGCCAGCTGTCCGTCTGCTACTTCGTCAACTCGGGCTCGGAAGCGAACGATCTGGCGCTGCGGCTCGCCCGCCAGCACACCCAGCGCCACGAGGTCATCACGCTCGACCAGTAAGTAGCGCTTGGATCGAGGCTCGCGCTCGAGTGGTCGGGCTTTCGCTTATTTTCCTTTCTTCTCTGGGTGGATGTTCCTGGCTCCTGCCCCCACAGTGCATACCACGGACACGTCTCGGCCGTGATGGACATCTCGCCGTACAAGTTCAACCAGCCGGGAGGCGACCCGAAGCCGGACTTTGTACACGTGGTAGGTAATTTAGGGTTGATGGATGGGTTGGCCCGCGGTAACTTCACCTTCCCGTTGCAGGCTCCGTGCCCGGACGTGTATCGCGGCAAGCACCGGGACTGCGACTATCCCGAGGGCACCGATCTTGGGCAGTTGTACGCGGATGAGGTGCAGCGCATTGTGGACCGCAGCCCGACCGGCATCGCTGCCTTCATCGCTGAGAGTCTGCAGAGCTGCGGCGGGCAAATCATCCCGCCGGCGGGCTACTTCCAGAAGGTGTACGAGTAAGTTGTGGCGCCTCCAGTACTACGCGACTACCAAATCTAACCAAATGATCGCTTTTCAAACACAGTGCGGTACGCAAGGCGGGCGGTGTAACGATCGCCGACGAGGTGCAGGTGGGATTCGGCCGTATCGGCACGCACTACTGGGCGTTTGAACCGCACGGCGTCGTGCCGGACATTGTGACGGTTGCGAAGCCGATGGGAAACGGTCACCCGGTCGGTGCCGTGGTAACTACGCCGGAAATTGCCGAAAGCTTCGCCTCCACCGGCGTCTGCTACTTCAACACGGTAGGTAACGCTCCAATTACGCTCCCATTCACTACCTTGTTGACAAATAACCCGATAATGACTTATTGGGGGGGATAAAAAAAACCTCAGCTGCTAATTCGACCAGCTGTAGTAAACAAGATTCGAGCACTTGCCACCATCGCTGTTTTTGCACTAGCCCGATGGGGCTTAAAATGTTAGATGGGTAGCAAAACGTAACACAACGATGGCGTCACGATGATGGATCGACAGTAGCTTGTATTTTTTTTACTTTGACGTTGGTTTGTTTGTAAACAGAACGTCTGAGTGAACGTCTGTCTAGCAGTTTACAGAACAACACGCGCTAAAAGAACACTGTTTTCACGTACCTTTTCTTCCAGTACGGCGGTAATCCGGTGTCGTGCGCCATCGCCAACGCCGTCATGCGCGTCATCGACGAGGAACACCTGCAGGAGAATGCGCTGCGCGTCGGACGTTACCTGCTCGAGCAGTCCCGGGCGCTTGCGTACGAGTATCAGATGGTGGGTGATGTGCGCGGTACCGGACTGTTCGTCGGCATCGAGCTGGTGACGGATCGGCAGCGCCGCGTGCCGGCCACCCGCAGCGCCAAGGCCGTCGTCGAGCGGATGAAGACGGTGCACCGGATACTGGTGAGCAGCGACGGGCCAGATGATAACGTTGTCAAGCTGAAGCCACCGATGGTCTTTACCGAGCAGAACGCGGACGAGTTTCTGTACGGTTTCCGCGAATGCCTCACCTATCTGGAGCAGCAGCAGCAGCAGCAGTTGCAAGCGGCACCGGAAACAACAACCACGCCGGTGCGCGTAACGCATCCGCTCGCGACCGGTGGCATCCTGCAGCCGAGCCCGATTACCTGCGGTCAACGCGACTCCTCCACTCTCATCAAATCGATTTAAGCATTCGGTGGCCGAGCCTGCTCGCACGCGCCCTTCGATCACAGTGAACAGTGAACACACTTATTTGTTTTAAAAATAAGCATTATATCTACTACATGCACTGGAGCGTGAAGCGTGGAGCCCGTGCGAACGGTCCTCCCGCTCCTGCCAGCACTCATGTTAAATCGTCTTTTATCGCGCTATTCGTTATGCTAGTTGTTAAGAACGCCACATGGAGGGTGCGCATTAGTCCGTAAGCGAAAGGAGTAAGAGAAGGCAGCAGCCAGCCGGCAGGAGTGAAAAATACACTGTTCGCTGAACCGAACTCGTGGCGTCTTCTGCACACCATCCGAACGCTGTCTGACAGATGAAACACAGCGCAACCGTTACGTCTTTTAGCACCTCACGTGAGGATATTTATTATTCTGCTCTGAGTAACTGATGCTGTTAGGAAAAAGCAAACCATCATCGCTTTCCTCCCGTCTCGTTTCTTACAATATGTATAGCTCTTTACACTAATGTTCCTCTCCTGACAGACCACTCCCTCACCGTCGCACCTGTCCGGGAGAAAAAAGCTAAGAGGAGCAGAGGACCGTTCCTGTCAACTGTTCCGGACAGCCATTTGTTGGCATCCAACCAATGTAAAAAAAAAGAACCATCTCCTCTCGATCCACTAGTTCTTTCCCTCGTTTTAATTATAGTTACCTTTTACAACAAACCCTACATGCGTTTAGCGACGAGTGTGTGAGTGAGTGCACCGAAAAGGAAAGCATAGCATGTGAACAGATTTGCAACCATTGTTGAAAAACTAAGCTCCTTTATTGGGGTTAGGGGGTGAAGGAGGACGAACGTTGCAATATTCGCCGAATCATTACATTCTTCAGGCGCTGGTGCTCTAGTGGCACAGAAGCGAGCTGTTGTGTAACGTTAATCTACACAAAGCCTCGAGATAGATAAGGGAGAAGTGTTGGAAAAAGGCGATAACAACAAAAAAAAACCTTAACGCACGGTAAGTGTGATCGCGCGTCGGAGTACGTGGACAATACCGAGAAAACAAAATGGCAATACCAATCGATGAAAATGGAGCATATCACATCACACTCGACGCGAAGACACCTACAGCTCGCCCGCACTTCACTTATATAGACGACTACAATAGTAAGCGAGCGGTTCCCCAACAAATTGCTTTTAAAAGTTTAACGGCTTATTCGCGTCGTTCGTCGGTTCGTATGCTTATGCGTAAAACGAGCTAAGGAAGGGCGTTAAATAGTGTTCAACGGAGAAAGCGATCTGCTGCACTTGGAGAACCCTGGTGGAACTACATCTCCTGTACAGCGCACCGCCGGTATTGTCCTAAATTTCCGGACCCGACCTTCGTCGCACTTCGATGCGCGAGCCAGGGAGACTTGCACGATACGCACACGTTCGACAATAACCATAGTAATAACCGGGCAAAGTCTAATTTGGGGCCAAATCTACAAAACCGACGGCGCGTACAATATTGCTCAACACTAATGCTCTCTTGCCTCTGCACAGTTTTCCACAGCTAGCAAGATGTTTTTTTTTTCAGTACAGTCTTTTATTATTACTATTATTTCTCTTCGCTCACTTCGCTGCTCGAAGCCATCGTCAATCGGACCCGCCATCTGTAAGGCCCTGCTAGATTATCTAGCATTATTTGTGTTTATGTTTCGCTACGTGCATTAAGGACCCCATCCTCAATAACGTTTTGTCAGCGGAACAGGAAAAAAACCCGAACGAAGACCCATCCTCTCTCTCTCTCCCTCGCTCTGTGAACGGTCGGTAATAAGTCGTGGTTAATTGTGCTAGAAATAAATATATGAGTAAAGTTTGCCGCACAGTATGTTTCTCACTGCACCGACCGGGTGAATCCTATGCGTGGGGATTCGCCAGCACGCTTTACACCTGAAACTGTACAGTTTTTCTATGCTACGCACTGAGGAAAAGAACTCTTACGACCATTCGAGAACGTCTGAACACCTCTCGCGTTCATAAAAAATGGTACCGAACAGCGAAATTGATCGAGTCACAGTTTAATGTTTAAATACAGAGCCCGTTTTCCGTGCGCGACTGCGGGGCCGCATGGAAAAGTAAAGTTGGTTTGCAAGCAATTTTGTCATGGTCTCAGTGCGCTCTCAACAGAGCTAGAGCAACGGCATTATGTTTTTTTATTTGAAAAAAAGAATCAAACTCTCCCTAACGATCATAATGGTTGTTGTCGGTTTGGGTCCAACGTTCAGCTTGTTAGAGCATTTGTTCGTTGTGCTGGCTCAGGCTGGTTTGGTTGGATGGGAGAATCGGGTGGTGATTTTCGTTTCCTGTCTTATGCTTTTCTTAAACCCGTTCAGGATAATTCGTTGTCCGTTAATTGTTCACACCGTGTTTAGTTTTTGTTTTGTTCTGCTGTTGTTGGGACCTTTCTTTTCTTTTTTTTCGAGATGCTTTCACGCTGGTCAACTAAAATTTAATATATGGTCACTGAGAGACGCTCCATAGCCGCGCAAAGATGGAAACGGCGCGGCGCTGGTTGTGTCAATCATTCGTAAAATGAAATAATTATGGAGAGAGAAAGAGTGGGCGCGCTCGCCCGTTCGTGAAAGGGGAATTATCTAAACTCGTAGATTTGGATGCAGGATTCGGCCACATGCTGCAGGGTTAGCGATTGATACCTTTAAACGAATGCAAAGAGAGTGTGGTGGAGACGGGAAAAGGGGGAGGAGAGAGGGCCCGTTAGTGTTGCGCTCAACTGCTCGCAATCACGCGCGCGTTCGACTCATCATCCGTGACTTACCATTCCGACGAGCGATGGTAATAGTAACCCTCCATTACGGCCTGCGACTTCTGGAAGCAGATGTAGTAGAACCCGGCGAACGACGCTCCGTTAATGTTTTTTATCTTGTGATCAGGTACCTGCGTTGCGTGCGGGGTGGAGAAAACGGACGGATGCATTAGCACGTGCCGAACGATCTTTCAAGCATACCAAGCCTACCAAAAAATGTTCCTTCCAGCGCATAAAGACGTAGTCGCTTTTCGCTAGCGCATCGTAATCGAAGTCGTCCGAGTTGAACGTCTTCTGGTACTCGCTGAAGGCAGCAAACTTTCCCTGCAAGGCAAAACAGTGAGACCGATGAGGTTTCCGCCGCCGTTGCGCTACGAACAAACCGCCACTCAGCAGCTGCCGTGAACCGTACTTACGAAATGCTTTCTATCTACATCCTCGTCCGCATCCCATTTGCGTGTCAGGAAGGGATACTTTTTCGAGATGATCTCGCCGTCGAAGAAAGTGGTCAGGGTGGGAAACTCGAACGTGAGGCCAGTAATCTTCAGATACCCGCACAGGTACGAGTTCGCTTCGTCGACGTGCTGCGAATATTAACGAATTTTTTAGTTAAAATATTTTATGCAAATGCTTCGTACAAGCGTACAAGATAGATGGAATGAACTATATGTTCGAAGAGATTACAATAAAAGCACCATTTGCATTTATTCTCCTACTTCCTTCTCATTTGAAAGTAAATGAATTATTTAGTGCATATTAATCAGGCATTAGTTGCCGGTTTCAATTCTTCTCACAGATGTTTTCACCTGCTCTTCACTAAAGTTTGGCATGCGATAATGGGTTTGACCCATACTTTGAGTTTAAATTTTGAATGTCAGCCTTAATGACCTTATTCTATCAAAAATTGTATTGTATTATTGAACCAAATAAAGCTAAAATGAAAACTAAATGTGTTTAGGTCATGAACGCTTTTTTTAAGAAAATAAAATATTTGAATGGCAATATTTTTTTAGTAAAATTCTAGATAAAAGCAATCAAAAGATAAACATTTAAGTTTGCTAAATAATGTATATCTGTGTAGTTGGCAGAAAATTTGTAAAACATGCTGTAATACAAATAATTTCCTTTCCCGTTGCTCCTTATTGAATTAAATGATCTAACTTTCTCACCTGCAGCACCACCTCCACCTCGTACGCATTGCCCTTCGATTTTTGTGAACCACGAAACTTGGATCCATTGTACAGGAGCGATTTCGTGACGCCAAGCTGCTTGGAGTTGTTGGGCGGCGGTGGTACAATGTCAACGCGCACCGGCATACTGTCGGTATTTGTTTCCCGGTGCTGTCGCCCAGTGCGTTCACCGAGTAGCAGACGATCGTCGTCCTCTTCTTCCTGCTGCTGCTGTTGTTCGTCCTCCCCGCCGTCAGCGTCTGGCCGATCGAGGCCTCGGTTGACCCGTTGCTCAACTGCTGCTCCACCACCAACAGACGCTGCCACCCCCGACCCCCGCCCACTGCTGTCCGAGCCGCACGTGCTGCTGCTGTCGGCGCTGCTGCGCTTCCGGGTGGTGCAACTACTACCGCTACTACCGTCACTCTCACACTCTCTCTGCCGCTCCTCGGTGTTAGCTGGTTCTTCCTTCGTCACTAGCGTCGTCGTTTCGTGTTCCTGTTCACGGAGGTCCGCGGGCACAGCGGGCGGCAGGATTGTGGTTGGAGTATCGTTGGCGGGATCGGTCGGATCTTCCACTTCTCCAGCAATCACGTGCTGCGTCGGTGCCTTACCGCGGTCTCCTGGGCCGGTGGCTGGCAGCGCCGTGCTGCCGGACGGTACGTCCCCACCGTCGATCCCCAGCCCCGACCCCGCCCCCTCCTTCGACCCCTCCGTCGAACTTCCGGGGCTAGCCGTCCGCACACACTGCTCCGTTTCGTGCGGTCGGCGACGGTTGCGGTTGCGGTGGTGTCTCGCCTTCCCCGACACGACGACGCCGCTACGGACAGCTGGTGGTTTGATGGACGTTCGGGCGCTTGTGGTTGATGGTCGGCTAACGCCACCGGATGACGTCGCACAGGCGGTTGATTGCGGTTGTGAGGAAGAAAGTGTTGCCGGTTTGATCACTACTTTACCACGGAACAGGCTCCTTGGTGAGCAGCCTGCTGCGCACGTTCCTTCTGGAATGAATCGCAAGCGATTACGAGCTGTCAAACTTCTCGATAAGCATGTGTTTCTCGCAGAATCCGCACCGCAGAAGGCCGCGCTTTCTAATCAAGTATGCTCTACTGCGTATAAACGAAACTATGTTAGCATCCTTCGTCACGTCAAATATCACCGTGGGTGCGTATCCGACGGAGACGGGATCTTCCCCTTTCCACCGCCGTTGTTGACGCACGACGGATAGATTTGACTAACCCGGATGATCGCAGGGGGAGCAGACCGTTTCCGGAGATGAAAGTTATCGTGTCACAAATGCCCGGACGGTATCCCTACCTTTTTGATTCTGATTTCGTGCGTTCGGCCAGATGTTACGTTACCAGTATCCTCTCCGTTCAGTGTTGATGGCGAGTTTTTAGGGGTAGAGAACCTTTCCTCGGGGCCAATAATAGCGCAGCAGTGCGTCGTTACTCGAAACTTCTCGCTTTTCTTAACGCTACGACGGCCTGCTGCGTTTTTTCTTGCCTTGTCTCGTTCCGACTACCTCACGCTATATAGCTTTCTTTCGTTCTTTCTTTACTATTTTCGATCGTTTGCAACCGAATGCAACCAAATGCTCTATTGTCCGTACCCAAGGTTGGTTCACACGAATGTCAAACGTTTTGACAGTTTAGAGCTCGAAGGCAACAAGCAACGGAAACCGAAGCGGATGTTGTGAATTTGTAGTCTCCAGACTGCTAAATAAAATCTATCAGTGAAATAATTATCTCAAATACTGCACGAAAAGCCCAAAACTCTACAAAAAAACGATAACTTTGCGTGAAACAGATGTCCGTGATCAAAATTGTCATACAATGCCAATCTGTCACCGCATTTGACAACAACTGTCAACCAGCATGACCTCATACCGTACCGTGAAGTGTGTTGACAAACAAGCCCGTGCAGCTTATGCATGGTATTTGCTAAATCGAAAAGAAAGGGCACATAATCACACTCAAACTCGTGCATGAATACACACACAAACGTATACACGTAACTAAACGCATTGTGTTTCAATCAGCTGCAATAATGGCGATTTGGTGAATCATTAACGGGGAGTGAAGTATATCTGCCACACGTCCCAGCTTCGCGCAATCCGCCATGAATCAGCAGGCGGATGGTGGTGGCCCCGCAGTGACCGTGCCAGCACTGGAGAAAAGATCACGCAGTACGGACAATTTATCGGTAGGTCGGGTGAGGGAGGACGGTGTCCGGCGTGTAAGCAATCGCTGCCCAAGCGCTCCCAACCTCGTTGACCATGAATCCGAGATGGCCTTCCTAATGCATCGATGCGGTAGCAGTAGCATTAACAGTGCCAGAAGCAACAGCAGCACTAGTAGCAACACCATTCCACCACCATTCAACTACTGCGACGGTGGCAGCACAATCGTCGCGACTAGCCATCCCGTCCTCCAATCCGCCCCATCAACAACGCCCCCGACGGTGGGCCCGGTCGAGTATGGAGAGTACCGGGCGGCTGCGACCCCACCCATCAAAGCCATCGTCCGTTCCACCGTCCAGATGGGGTTCCTGGACGATCTCGTACCACAGAAAGGCCGCCGGCTCCGAAAACACTGCAACGAACTGGATCCACCCTTCGACGGGAACTGTCGTACCTTCTGGACCGATTCGCCCCTAGAACGGATACACCCCGAACAGGGCTGCATACCGATCCTGAAGGCGGTGTACTTTTCGCGCAACAATAACGATCTCGACAAGGAGAACGCCCACTTCAAGTTGGCGGAAGCGCTAATCTCCACGTTTGAGCTGTTAAAGTGGAAAAGCTTTCTCAGCCGCTCGCCCAGCACGATGTCCAACCTCGACTGGGAGGAGGGTGAGCCGGACGATGACGGCCCTCTCCGCCACAGGACCGAAACTTCCAACCTTCCCACCGCCCCACGGCTCGACGACTCCGATCCGGACAGCTGCGAGGCGATCGAGGCGAAGGAAACCAGCGTGAGCGATGGGCGAACGTACTCCGCGGAGGAGATAGCGATCAGCTTGTTGGGCAAGTTTCACGACAAGCAGCTGCCGTCGGCGTGCGATTTTCTGTGGCTCGTGTCGGAACAGGACGCACCGCAGAAGCTACTGCCGGTGCCGAGCGGTACCGTCGTCGATCCGGACGATCCACTGCACGGCCATACGCACGACACGGGCACGCTCATACGCGGCACGCAGGAATGGGCACCACCAAGACCCCAGGTTATCTTCACATACCGACCACCACCGCTCGAGTAAGTGCCGACAAGCTATGGAGCTTTCTTTACACCTTTCTCATCGAAAATTTGTTTTTTAGGCGCCGGGTGCAAATCACCCGGCAGGGCAATCGATGCGAAGGTTGCGGAATCAAAGTGAATCCGGCGTATCTGAGCCGCTATCGATATTGCCACTACACCGGGAAGTACAATTGTTCCGGGTGCCATAAGAACCAGATGGCAATTATACCAGCGCGTGTTATTCAGCGGTAACGTTTTTTTTTTAATTACATATGTGTCAAATTTGTTTTTTTTTTATCTAGCTAGAAGATATTGATGATTTTAAATTTAATTAGATTAATATTCTGCTTAAATCACGACTTTCTTAACAGATAGTTATTTTTCACCATTTATTCCAGCTGGGACTTTACCGTGCTGCCGGTTAGCGTGTTCGCCTACCGCGTGCTGAGCGATATCTGGAGCACGCCCCTCTACCGCGTCAACCATCTGTACCCGGAGCTGTACGCCAACGTGAAAAGCCTACGATTGGCGCGACAGGCGCGCGTTAACGTACAATGCGCCAAGGATTTCATCCTAAACTGTCGTCACTCGGAAAGGTAGCAGTGCGGGTGACGTGAAGCAGCACTCGAACGGTCTTGTAACCCCCCGCACAACTTATCTCTCCTTCTCGCAGCACACGCCACGTCTTCCAGGAAGTGCCTGAATACTTTACCTCCGACTACGACATGTGGTCGATGGCGGACTTTCTCGCGGTGAAAAGCGGCACGTTGCAGCGACTGCTCGTCTCGATCGTGACGCGGTGCGAGCAGCACATACAGGCGTGTGAGGTAACGCTCGACTGTACGCTGCCTGACCTGCTTTGCCGTACCACTAAACATCTGCGCTCATTTGCAGCTCTGCCTCGGGCGCGGCTTTGTGTGTGAAAAATGCATCGGACGAAGGAAGCACCATCAGCAAAGTGTGCTGTTTCCCTGGCAGTCGCAGGTGGTGCGATGTGAGGACTGCGGTACCTGCTACCACGGTGCCTGCTGGCGTAAAACGAGAACCTGCGACAAGTGCCACCGGATACGGCAACGGGCCGCCGCGCGAACCGGGGAGCCAACGGTGAAGGCCACACCAGCGACACCTCCACGTTCGTGACGATCATCGGATGCAGGGGACATCATGCCGCACGCCGAACATGCTATTCCATTCATTTGCTTCCGCAGCCGATCCCTGACACCGCCGTTGAATATTGGACGCGCTTGTGTTTCTCTCTCTACTCATCCACCTGCCTCATACTCTCTCTCTTTCTCGTACACTCCATCTCTCTTGCGGCCCTTGCCGCTCTATTTCGCGCACAGCAAGCATCACAACCCGACACAAACAAGCTGGCAAGCCGTATTTACTTGGACTTGAAATATGTATACAAATAAAAAATACATATATTTACATAATTCTAACAAGGTGCGACTCATTGCGCTTCGCCGTGCGCTGTTTAATCCCCCCCACCGCTGAAGAAGAATGGATGCCTTCAGCTGCCGGTAGGTGACAGAGGTCAAGCAGATATACGCTCGCACAGCCTCGAAGCCTTGCAGCGGGAGAACACGGCTGCCGGTGGAGAATGAGAAGAAGAAAAAAAAAACATACCAACCACGATGACGCGCCAATAACCTTCTAAGTAACCGCTCACGAAGCCTTCACAGAACGTCCAACGCGTGCGGTCAAGTCAGTTGAACGCGTGCCGCGCACGGAGGGACACAGCAAGCTTTTTTTCTCCGCCCAAGAACGAGATGACGCGACGACAGGTTGCTGCTGGCAGCGGAACGACACCGATGGTGAGAAACGCAAAGTTAAAACCAATCCAATCCTCGATCAACGGGCGCGATACTGCCCAAAAGTGTTTGTTGCGCGCGCGAGTGCCTCGTGCTCCACAGCACGTTCTACGGCTATCGATAGAAGCAATTTATGGAACCTATAAAACGCTAATTAATTACCGAAATAGGGTGAAATATGGGATTTGGGAAGCTCGACAAACTCGCGACCACAAAGTGCTAATTGAAATGCGGGTGAAAAAAGGCAAGGTTTTGTCAAATGTGGTTTTAAAATTTCAACATGACAGTGTTTAGTGTTGAGAAAATGTTTTTTTTGGATGCACTGAAAAAAGCTCCAGCATAATTTAAAGCCATCGAAGCAATCGAAAAACTCTTCTTCTGAGGGAACATTATCCTTCTCGTACCACGTTTTCACAAGATATACTTACTGCGATGCTAAGAAGAGGATTTTGTCAGAAAATTTAATTGAAGTTAATCAAAGTTCGCATGTCTTCTGGCACGAATTAAATGAATTCTGTGTGTGATTAATAACTTTGTTTTTTCTACCAATACTGAACACAGGCAGTTCAGACAAACGAACCTAGCGATCGAGGATATTATATCTCTTTTCAAAAAATTAAATTTGTTCGTTATTTTTATGTAATAGGTAGTTTTTGATTTTTTGTACACTTTGACTGTACTATTTAGTTTTATTATTGCAGCGACTATTTAATAAAGCTAGCATATTTTTTTTTCGCATGGATAAGACATTAAAGCATTCACAGGGATCAGCCGAAGCGGAAGTTTACATGCCTTTCCGCTTGGTACATCGTCACATGCAAGTAACGCTCGGAGACGCTGACTTATTAGTTAATACCCTTACCGGCAAAATTGAAGCCGAGGGTAATCTTTGATCTTGGAAGAGGCAGCGTTTTTTTTATGTAATTTTTTTTTTTTGACGCTCCCCTTCAACTTATCCGCGCACGTTTCGGCATTCCACCGCGCATGAATCATCGCATGAGGCTGTAAGAAAAGGCTCGTGCGCTTCCGCGCCGTGGGGTCAAGGTCAACCGGATTGCAATCGCGTCGAATCGTGATTTATGAAGTGTGGACGATCGCCGAGCGCGGATGAGTGATGATCGTGTGTGTTTGCGTGTTCTTCCTTTCCTCTCGCGTTGCTTCTTGCGACTTCGGCTTCATTTGATGGGAAGATAAAAGGCTTCGAACGGGTCCGGTTGGTAAGGATTATTTATTAAACTGTATGTACCTCCCGCTTTCCCGCATGTCTCAACCGCCGGCACCGAAACCGAAGGTGTCCTCCGCGTACGTCCTTGTTTTCGGTCTGTTCGTGCTGTGCAGCGTCGGGACGCTGCTGCCGGCTGGATCCGATGGAGCCGTACTGCCAGCCGCCATAGGTAATTAGAGACATACGTGCTAAGAAGGTTAGGAATGTAGCTCGTGTCGCTTGATTTAGAATTTAGTGCCACCTGTTTTTCACACTTTTAACAACATTTCAAAAATTCACAGCAATAATACTTTTATAACGTAATGTAACATGTTTTAGTAAAATCATTATAGTATGTACAAGGGTAAAACAATCAGCTTGTGATAAATGTGATAAAATATGTAAAATCTGTCAATTCCCATCATCGTTGGACGTCTGCCGCACTGTGAGGCGGCCATTTTAGGCCTTGGAATTGCATTGACCATATAGAAGGGAGCGGACAGTAAAAAATTCTTACAAATCTTTCGCTTACCAAGCGAAGCAAAACAGTATTTTAACGAAATCTATAACACATCGAGTAGCTAGAGTTAGTTTGGCAGGCTGCTTACTAATACTACCCCGCACAGAGCCGCTCCCCCATCGGAGAGTGACGTTGATGACCCCCGTGTTTGTGTGTTTCTTTGCCCAGCGGACAGCCCGGTCTACTTCGGTGGCATCGTCCCAGCGAACGGACGGTTCGGCAAGAAGATCCAGCACTTTCCGACCGTGCTCAGCACAGCGGCGCACCATCCGGGCTCGATTGGGGGCCGGTAAGTTCTGCCTAGTACGTACAGCAGCTCCGCCAACGCCGGCACTAACCTCACTTCTCGTAATCCCGCTCCAACGTTGGCCGCTCGCGCTTGACAGCGAACTCCACCAGGCAGAAGGTGATCGTGCCGATGATGCCGAGTATCACCAGGATCAGCAGCTGCACGTGCAGGCCGCAGTAGGACGAGTAGACGAAGCTGGCCGCGGCAGCCACCGACTGCGTTAGGCGGGCCGGGGTTTTTCACAGGAGATCGCGGGCGAAGAGTGCAAGATGGAGAACGGTTAGCGTATGGAATAAAGCGTCACGTTGCTTTCTACAGCCCTCTGTACCTGGGTGAACTTGAAGATTGAGAAAGCTTCGGCCGGTTGGCTCTTGAAGACGCCGCCGAGCATCGAGTAGCACTGGGTGTTGAAGCAGGCGTCACCGAGCCCGAGCAGGAAGGAGCAGCCCATCGCGACGAGCGCACTCGGCGGCTGAATGTACGACAGGGCGTCCGTGTTGCCGAACGGTGCAGCGTTGGGCAGGTTGAGGTAGACGAGGAAGTAGGCGACGAGGTGCAGGACGCCACCGGTGATCACGATCGGATCGCGTCCCCAGCGGGTGGTGGTCCGGGTGCCGAGCAGCCCGAACGCAACACCGCCAAGCACTTCGCCCACACCGATGAACACACCGTTCAGACCGACGTACTGCTTGGCCGAGGTGCCGATCGCGTTCGTGAAGCCGATCGCCGAACCGTACACGCCGCTGAAGAACGAGAGCGAAAGTCCTAGACGGTAGGAAACGGTCCGGTCAGTGTTCGGGCGCAAGGCAGCTCCTGCCCCTGCTGGTGGCAACACTTACCGGTGTACACGAACGTAATCGAGAGCAGTATCATGCGCGGCGTCCGGAACAGCCGGATCGCGCTCAGGAAAGCCTCCCGGGGCCGGACGTCCCGGCTCAGGTCGACCGGGGCGTCGCCATTGCTGGACGGACGGCGCAGACACGCCAAGCACACCAGCCCGACGATGGCGACCGCAATCAGCACCGCAAACACGACGCTACGCGTCGTCTCGTCGATGTGCGTCTTGCCCTGGAACGTGAAGAACACCAGCAGATTGCCGAAGAACATACTGCCGGCGGCAAGGTGCCAAAAGCATGAGCGATTGTCGCGTGAACTACTAGACTAGACGGAGGGGTAGGCATCACCTCATCTGCAGCATCGCCCAGAAGATGCCGGAGTTGCGGGAGATCGTTTCCCCGGTACTGCACTGCGACAGGTACATGCCCTGGCCGGTCCAGATGAGAGCGGCACCGGCCCCGAGCACGACGCTACACCCGTACAGCAGCACCACGTGCGGTACGAAGAAGCTCGCCATGAAGAGACTGGCAGCGAGACAGAGAGAGAGAGAGAGAGAGAGAGAGAATAAGCGTGCGGGTGTGTGAGCGTCCGGATTTGCATGTGGAGGTGGAGGCCGCTTGATCGCACCGGCAAACAAAGCCGAGCGGACTATAAGCGAGCAACAAAGGGGGAGTTGACACTTCGCATCGCCATTGTCTGGACCGAGTGCTCTCGTTATCGGTTCAACAGCCGAACCCAGTCGCAGGCTGCCATATTGCCTTCGAAACGCCTTTGTTATATGGGAGAAAGCTGATCTCGATAAGTTTGCGGTGTGTTCTTTAGATGAGTAAGATCGCGAAGCTAATTTCGATTGATTGTTTTTGTTTTTGGTTTGCTCTTGTCAGTAGCAGAAGTGCGATCAAAAACGGATTTAATCGCTCGTTACGCATTCGGAGCAATATTACGACACAAGAAAAAAAAACCAACACACACACACACACACATACACTTAAAGCACTCCACAGTGCGTTGATTGCGCGCCGCCATTTGATTGTGCCTGATTGTGACGATCGTTGCGGCGGTCCCTGTTGCTTACCAGTAGGTGATAGCTCCGATGGCCATCGCCAGCCGGGGCCCGATGGCGGACAGGACCGACGGCGTGACCCAGTTTGATAAAGAGAGGGCAGCATAGATAATGGCAAGGCTCGTGTATCCGTCCCCGGTGAACGAGGGCAGATCTTTCTTGATGCTGTCGATGATGGTTTGCTGCAAAAAGAAGGTGGACAAGATGGCGGTTGCCGTGATTAGTGGCGCGTTGGGGCTGGGAACACCCGCGACGCGGAACCCTCTCTCGCTCGCGGTTCCGCATTCCTCGGCAGGCAGTTCGCGCCCTCGCGTCCGCGTACCGACCTTCCACAACGGCACGAACCTGTTCGGAGCTGCATTCCGATCGCGCCGGCCTGCACCTGCGTAAATTACCCCACCCTAAGCCTAACTCCGGCACCAATCACTCTAACTCGAGCGACCTTGACCGTCGCCGAATTTCCAATCGGAGTGGGAAAAGGTGCTCGAGCTGTGATCCGAACATGGCGGCGACTCCTGCATGCGTGACGGGGTTTGCTAGCATCGATAAGGCTGGTTGCCGTGACGGGCGCTCAACCATGACCCCAAAAAAGCCGAGGGAAGATCCCCAACCGGCGATGCGTGGGCGAACCCTGGGCGAATCTCGTGTGATGTAACGCTTTAATCAGATATATGTTTACTTCTGCCTTTCTTTTTGCATATCCCGTCCGGACCGATCTTGCCGGCTGGGCTCGGTACAGAAAAGTGCTGGAACTGGAATAGTGGCGCACTGGAACGGATCCGGGTGTCCTTGATGGCGAGCCGGACCCAGGCCTTGGCTTCAATTTCTTCACCACCGAAAACCAGTTCACCCCAGTGGCGTAGTGTGGGTTTCGCGTAGAAAGGTCCGGCTCGGGGTGGTGCTTGCTAACTGCGCGCCATTAAAGAGCGTGCCGTCCTGTTGGGGAATGCGAATTTCGCAAACAACGCGCCACAGAGAGCTCGCGATCAGGCCCGGGAGGCTAGTTCCGTTGGCGACACAAAACCGACGCGAGTCATTGACATTAGCAACGACGGACGGTAGCGTTCAGTTGCAAGGGGGAACTACGGACATAAAATCCTAACCCCAGCTGGAGTGGATCGGGTAGTGTACTTTGCCTTGAGCTTCGATATTACGATTCTTCGCGCGCATTACCTTTCAAGTGCTCCAGTCCACTCGAGCTGGACCATGTAATGGGCGACCAGTGCGGGCAAGAAGAGTGAGACGATCGTACACGGCAACGGCCGCAGGCTAGTGCCGATTGTTTCACGGCGAAACGTAACCAATTTTCCTATCGCCCGCTTTTCCGCTCGCTCGCTGACTTTCTTCACTTTCACGCTCAAGGGGCGGGGAGATGAGGCTTGCACTTTACATCAAGTTTTTTATTATCATTTTTTTTTCGACTGACGGACGCCAAGACGGATGGATTTAAATGGCATTGTTATGCGTTTTCAGAGGAGGTGCAAGAGTAGGAAGTTAGTTCGATCTACGATCGGACAGCGATCAAAGCAAATGGCGAGCGGCACAAGCCTGGCGGTAGAAGCTTCCTTTCCTTCCTCCGCCCGTTGTTTACCTACCTCGATATTGCCGAGCGTTTGAAAGGAGGTAAAGATCAGCATGAAGCCACCGCCGAGCAGCAGCACATTCACCAGGTTTCGCTCGACCATCGTGCAGTTGCGGCGAAAACAAAAACCAAACAAAAAAAAAACAATAACAAAACACCCACTAGGCACAGGCACACGCAAACAAGCAGCACACGGGCAAGTCGTTGGGGGACCCTGTCACGGATTTCTCGCGCGCCACGTCCGCGATCGGTGCTGGTAGGATTGCTAGTGAGGCGTCCGGCCGGACCGGAGTTCCACCCGGCCCCGAAAACAGACAACAAAAACCACAACAACACACAGAAACAAAAAAGATCCCGCCAGTGTGTGCGCGAAGAGAAAAGCGCCCGTTCCCCGTGTCGCAACGCATCACTTTCATATCGCTCAATTGTGGAGAGGGGCCCCATCGGGCCGTATCGCTGCCACTACCACCACCACCACCACCACCACCAACGCGCTCGTGTACGCGTCGATACACTACCACATCAAGCAAACGGCTATGTGCCCACAGCCCGGTGGATTATCGCCCGATCGCGTCCATTGCTCGCACGTTGCGACCACCAAAGAGAAAGAGACTACAACGGACGGCGGAGACAGTGAGAGAAAGAGAGAGACAGAGAGAGAGAGAGAGAGAGAGCGCACCGAGTTAGACTCTCCCGGTGGATATTGCTGGAGCACACGCGGCGACGGAGCGGACGTAAACGAGATTTAGTTTTGCAAACCCGTCCTCCATTAGGATAGGAGGCCGTTGGAAGCTTGGAACGTCTAGGATAAACTGCTCCACAGAGTCGTCTCATCCAATCCTAGAGGTACAAATGTGCCTCTGAGCTACGGACACTGTCCAAGTTCGACGGAGTCCTCCTAGAGGAGTAGACTAGTAGCATGTCGGTGGAATAACACCGGACGTCATGAGGACCAAACTGAGATCAACAGAATGCGTCCCATCGGCTTGAAGCTTCAGATCCCAGATGGAAATTTCACTATTAGCGCAACGGTGTTGTTTACTCTGCTACTAGTTTGCGAGCGTTCGCCTCCACAAGCGCTCCGAACAAGCGCATTAAAGCATCAACATTCAGCACAAGGCAGGGCAGGGCAGCTGATGGTGCAAGGTTGTTTTTTGTTTTTTTTTTTTGGTTTTGGTTTTGCCCCTCTCCATTTTATTGCAAAGTCGATCGAACTGCAGCTGCGGTAGCTTTTATTTCTCCTCCGATCGACGGTGGGGGACGCCTTGGCCGTGCTGGTTGGATATGCAAACGAGCACAGATTCGTCGACCGATGCGTGCGCGAAACCCCACACGATTACGCGTAATTGACGCGCTATCAGCTTCCCCCCGAAACCGATTTGCCCGGCCGCACTTGTCCTTAACCGGCGGCACCCGCATCTCGGGAGTCGGTATCTGTTACGCAACTTCATTACGGCTCACGTGACTCGCGTGCGGTGGGCTCGTCTTGCCGGCAGCAGCTTGCTTATCCTTAACTCCATTGAAGATTTGGTACTTGAAGTATCTAGAAGTCATTACAAGATCGTCGCTCTCAATGAATCGTTCAATCGCACTTGTTGGAAATTTTAAGTCTAGCTCTTGAATCATAATTTGTGATGAAGAAACCCAACCAACCAAGGAAGATCGTGATCTTCCTCTACCAACTCCTAATCTCTTAGAAACCAGGATACAATTGCGTAGCTCCAAGAGCGCTGTGAGGTCCAGAAAGAAACGAACCTCCACTTTTGTTCTATTTGATTTACCAACGTTTTTTTTATTGTTTTTCTCTGGCTCCACCGGTTTCACGCGGTATTTCCGTAACGATTCGCAACGCACCCTTTATCCGGTAGCACCGCGGGCCGGTCCGTCCCGTGCCGGCGTATCTTGGCTATAGTTAAAACACTTTAAATTACCTCCGACTATCGCTGCCTTCCGCGTGTACGTGTGTGCGCCGAATTGTATTATCGTCTAGCATTTATTTTTTGTTTTTTAGATGTTTTTTATTATTTTTTTTCGTGGTTTTATCTTCGTCTCACTTTCATTTCCCGCAGGTTTATCCGGTTCACTTGTCGTGCGGCCTCCGCCACCGATTCCACTCACGCTGTGAGGTTTCGGGGGAGGAGTTTACTTAACATTTGTGTTGTACCTTATTCTCGAACAAAAAAAAACGTAACACAAGAAAATTAATCACCCTTCTACAATAATAATAATAAACAAATCAAAATTGTCTGTGCGCGTGGCTGTGTTGCGTTCGCTTGTGTATGTGTGTGTGTGTTATTTACATCTAATTGTGAATCAATTTTGTTCACTACCATCTCCACCTCCACCTCCACCGCCACCGCCACCATCGCAATCTCGTTCGTCCAGTATCGTGCAGACGTAGGCGGCCATATCGCTCGTGTCTGCCTGATCATCCCCGCCGCCATAGCGCTGAAGGAAGTCGGTCGCGAGCAGCTGCTCGTAGTTGGCACGCTGCTGGTACTTCTTCTGCAGGCAACTGCTGATGAATGCGTGAAACTCGCCACTGAACTCCTCCGAGTCGGGGGCGGCCGATTTCGGCAGCCGGGGTGGATCGTCCTTCACGACCTGCTTCAGCTGCTCGAACGGCGTCCGCCAGGTGGCGTACGGGAAGCGACCGGTCGCGATTTCCACCATCGTGATGCCGAGCGACCAGACGTCCGATTTAATGTCGTAGCCGGCAGTTCGGCTGCCGGAGCCCGGATCGATGCGTTCCGGTGCCATGTACGGTTTGCAGCCAGCGTCGATCGTTTTCGCCACCGAGTCCACCAGGTAGCCTGCCGGAAGATGAGTTGCGAATCAAACTCTGGCCCGGGTTGCCTACAACCGCCCCGTTTGGTTGCGCCCACTTACCGGAGATGCCAAAGTCGCACATCTTCACCTCACCCCGCCGGTTCATCAGGACGTTCGACGGCTTCACGTCCCTGTGGATCACCCGCAGCTCCGTGTGCAGATAGTGCAGCGCGCGCACGATCGCCAGCGCAATCCGCCCGAGAATGCGTTCCGGGATGGTGCGCCCCGGGCGCTTGTACACCACCGGATAGAACTTGTCCACGCTCGTATCCATCACCTCCATGCAGATCCACACGTCACCCTCGCGAAATAGCGCCCCATAGAACTGGACCGTGTGGCGGCAGTCGCTCGCCCGCATCGACACGTCCAGGTCCATCAGCAGACGCTTCTGCTCCTGAGACTGGACGCCACCGCCGGGGCCACCGGCCGCCCCCATCCCGCTCGTCACCGTGATACGTTTCACCGCCATCACCGTGCCGGACGGCTGGTGCAGCATTTTCTCCACGATACCGTACGCACCCCGGCCAAGGTCGGCCAGTTTGCGCAGGTGATCCGCCTCGACCACGAACGACCGTTCACCCACCGTCAGCGTGCCGCGTTTGTCGAGGTTGCGCGGCGTTGCCCCTTCGGACCCACCGTCCGGCACGGTACTACCGCCGGCCGCACCACCATCATCCAGCTTCACCTTCAGCCCCGGAGCTTTCCGGTGCTTCATGTTTTAGGGAACAGCAGCTGCAGCAGCGGTTGCAGCAGCAACAACTAACCGACAACGGACAACACACCAAACAAACAAAAACACCTTGTTGCGAGCCTCTCTCTTCGCACTAGATTCACTCGAGCTGGAGAAATTGCTGCACGGGCCCCTCTCGACACCCCCGCGAAATTTGTCATTACCCACACGCGCGCACACGCACAAACACAAACACACACGCACTGTATGCCCGTTCCGACCTTCGGCTGTCATCAGCGTCAAACGAGCTGTCACCTGCTGCGGTCACAACTGGCATTTTTTGCCCAAGGTGACTGGTGTGGAGGTACTGTTTGCAACCGAAAATATGCAATTAACAAAAACCCACTGTTGTTCTAGAACTTGATTCCGAGGATGTTTGCGGATTGTTCATAATCCATGACGACATTGAAGACATCAAACTAAAGTCAAATTTGTGTGTAAAAAATTTAAATTTAAAATTAATTGCGATTCAACCAAAACGTTTCAATTATACACCTAAAGCTTACAAAGTTCGATTCGTTTATTGACGTAATTCAAGTTAATTTGTCGAGTAGCCTCGAATAAAACATGTATCAAATAAATATTAGCTTATCTCTGAACACACCTGAACATTCTGAAAATGAACGAACACTCTGAACATTCTCCATACACCGTACTCTCCACATAATTGGAGAAACCTCGATCCTGTACCAGCCTTGGCATTTTTCACACTCCAATGGTGGTAGAATTGTGTATTGATTAGGCGAAACCATGCTTACACTAAGCGTTTTTTATAGAATTTTTACTTTAAGATATTTTGATAATTATTTTTTTTATTCTTTCAGCACCATGCCAACGATTTCAAAGATTTTTTCCTTTCTATTCGTTACATGTAGGGAAAGCGAATGATAAACACGAACGATCCCTCTCGTGAACAGCAAAATTTGTCAATCTGATCTCATCGTATGGAAAATGCTATCTTTATTAATTTTAATACATTTTTTTATATTTTTTGGTTGAATTTCAGCATCTTGACTTCACATTCTGAGTTTTATAAAAATGGCCATTCTTTTGTTTGAATTTTGCGTGTGAAAGATCAAGATGAAACAATAATATAAAAAGCTAATAGTTTTCACGACACAGCAAACCATCGAATGTTGAAAAACAACATCAATGCCTTTTTTCTAACCTCTGAGCAAGCGAAGCGTTTGTGAAGCGTTCCGCGAGCGTTTTTATTCATTTTCGCTGCTGACCACGAATCCATTAGTGCGACCATCGCCTCATCATCTCCTACGGTTGTGCCTTTCGCCACCATCTTGGTCGGACAACACCGTTTGACAGCTCTTTTACAATTTGGTTTCCGCAACTGCACGGCGTGCTGCGGTAGAATGCCTCCGAAGAAGGTAAAAATCTTGCTCATTTTCCTTCGTGTACTTACTTTTTGGTGACCAGCGTGTTCCGCGTGGAGTACTTGTTGGCGAAGGTGTGAAGTAGTGACCGGTGGAAGCAGAAAATGCGGCTAGCGGCCCGACCGATCCGTTGTTGCCCGGCGAGCACGTGGCAAACTTTGTGGATTGTTCGCCATCGTTTTGGCGAAATATTAGGAAATATATTGCGGTAGAGCATTGGAAGACGCCCATCGCCTTCCGATTGTCGGTACTCAATCAACCACGGACTCGTGCACTCAACGTTCAACCTGCATCGCGCGAAAACAACGTGGTCTGCTGCAAGTAAACTAACCACACTTTTGGCGTGTTTTTCTCCTTTTTTCTCCAGCAAGTGAAAGGTAAGAAGAAGGAGGGCACGGGAAAGAAGTCGGCCGCGCCGGCCCCGCTCGCCAAGAAGACGGTAAGAGTGGTGAAGAAAGTGGTCAACCCGCTGTTCGAGCGCCGCGTGAAGAACTACGGAATCGGTACGTTGTATGCACCATATTCACCTTCATGTGTGTCTGTGTGTAGGAGACCGCCATCTAATATTTGCGTCTCATTTCCCATGATAAACAGGTCAAAATGTGCAGCCGAAGCGTGATCTGTCGCGGTTCGTGCGCTGGCCGAAGTACATTCGCATCCAGCGTCACCGTGCGATCCTGCAGAAGCGCCTGAAGGTGCCGCCACCGATCAACCAGTTCACCCAGACGCTGGACCGTCCGACCGCCCAGCAGCTGTTCAAGGTGCTTGACAAGTACCGTCCGGAGAGCCCGATCGCGAAGGTCCAGCGCCTGAAGGCTAAGGCTGAAGCGAAGGCTGCTGGTAAGGAAGAACCACCGAGCAAGCGTCCGCTTGGCATCCGTCAGGGTGTCAACACGGTGGTGAAGCTGGTCGAGCAGAAGAAGGCCCAGCTCGTCGTCATTGCCCACGACGTCGATCCGATTGAGGTAAGAAGGCGTTTGGGTTCCACGTTTTGCGCTTGGTTTCGCCGTTGCCACACAACGCGGTGTGCTTTTCACATGATGATAGAATTTCTTCAACCGATTCTATGTGATGATAACCCCTTCACGTTGACATTATTTATATCTGACTGGAGCACACCCATAAAGTAATAGCTTGTGTGCGCACCAAGTGCCCCTTCTTTTCACTAATGCCGCTTTGGTAATATACTAATGGGTATACCTCTGTTTATTCTTTTTATTCTAATCCAGCTCGTGGTCTACCTGCCGGCACTCTGCCGTAAGATGGGCGTCCCGTACTGCATCGTGAAGGGCAAGGCGCGCCTCGGCACGCTCGTCTACCGCAAGACGTGCACCTGCCTAGCGCTGACGCAGGTCGACAACAGCGACAAGGCGAACTTCGCCAAGCTGGTCGAGACCGTGCAGGCGAACTTCAACGAGCGGCACGAGGAGATCCGCAAGCACTGGGGCGGCGGTCTGCTCGGACCGAAGAGCATGGCCCGGCTGGCCAAGCTCGAGCGCGCCAAGGCGAAAGAGCTCGCCCAGAAGAAGTAGGTTTACAAGGAGACGGGAACGGCACTTGAACTTGTCAGTTGAGCGATAGAAGCGAAAGTGTTTGTTGATCGTGATGATTTGTGGCGAAGATGATGAAACTATAAAAATAAAAAACCAACCTTTACAGGTTTGTTCCACATATTTGAGTGATTTTTTTTTCTTTCGTATGAATCGTTTAACTCTTATAGCGCTTTCCGAATGCCTCAGCATGTGTCACATAATTAACATTAGCTCTATTCTATAACGAAACTTCCTCTGATTGTGCAGTGTGAGTTTAAATTTCCATAACTAAAATATTGGCAATTAAAATTCACACTTTTCCACCGTGATTTGTGCCATTGAACGAGGAATCTGGAATGAAAAACTAAAATAGCCTTAAATTTAGTCTTCTTTCAAAACTCTCGATTAGCTCGATACTTGTTGATAACGCAATCGATACTGATCACTATCATTTATTTATCGAGCTATCCGTACTCAAAATTACGCCTATCATCAAAAGGGAACGGACAAACCTGTACTAGACTTGCATTCGGATGTTTACAATGTGGTACAAATGAAGGAAATCGTGACAAGAGAGATGATCAAGTAAGACAGCCTCTGGCTAAACCTGCTAAACATTGGCACATTTATTTAATCCTCACTCGTCAGCTCGGCGCATTTTCATCCGCAAATATTCCAAACCGTAATCGCTACTTTGTCGGGCCGTGTGTTGTACGTTTAATAATTGCAATTAGCTTGCCCGTCTCGTTAATCGGAATCGAATCGAACCTGAACCCGGCCCGACCGGTTCGCGCTTGTCCATCCCGGGCGGGGAACCTCCGTACTCCATTTATGATGCAAAATTTCGTCTCGTCTTCGTCGCGAGGGCGCTCGATAGCGGGAGAGAGAAAGACAGGGCAGAAGCAAGCCTGTACTCCTGCCTGCCTTTGGTTTGGTTTCGTTTCTTTGGCGATCGGTGGTTTACCCGGACGCGGAGTTGTCCGTCCGCTAGCCTCTAAGCACCGCTGAAAAGAGATATCCTGACCGTATGGGGTGGAAAACGTTTTCTTTGCCTGCCTGCTGCTGCTGCTGCTGCTGTTGCGGTTTTCCCTCTCCAGTTGGAGCGCGTTCGCTCGGTCGTCGTCATTAAAGTCGTCGGTCACCTTCTTCCTCCGTTCTGCTCGCACCCCCTTCATCCGCCCCACGCCCAGCACGCCAATCCATCTGTTCCCGGGGTCGGCCGGGAACGCAATTCAACATTTTTCGAATAGTTCTCTGTCACGTCGCCGTTAAGGTGGCTCCAATTAGAGCACAAACTGCGGCCGGTGAAAAGCGATGTACCACGAGGCGAGGGTTATGATCATCCGCGCGTTCGGTGCGCGGGTCCCGGGAAAAAGAAAGCCAGGGAAGAAAGAAACAATGATGAAAACCAGCAGCCAACGAGCGTACCGAGGCAGCCGCTTCGTTTGCTAATGGCGGCTTGCTACGGTGGTCTCCGGCGGGATTGAGGTTGATCACGGGACGCTATGGCGAAGCGGGCGTAGGCACGTTGATTTGAAATCGTAACGGCACCCCCTCCCCCCGGGGGGAGGGCCGTACGGGTGACACGGTGCGTGACGACACGTGTCGTTGCTCCGGAATCAATCCGCTCGGAGCACTATCGGTGCTCCCCGGTGCCTCCTGCCCGGCTCGGACGGCTGCTGCAAGCGAATAATCAAGCGTCAAACACCAGTACCTACCTAACAGCGAACCACCGAACAGGATGAAGATCAGATCGCAGTTGTACGTGAGCAGATAGGCGATAATGTTACTGCCGGCCATTGCTCCAAACCGGCCGGTCATCAGTATCAGGCACATCGCCATTGCCCTAATTCGGCGTGTGCGGTCAGTGCATACACATCCGCGGCCATGTTGATAGACGCATCGACCGATGCGCGCGCGTGTGTGTGTGTGTGTGTGTCGGCGGTTGGATGATGAATTAAATATTTGCCGGATGGAAGGGAAACAAAATGCAAAACGTAGAAAGTATTAGTCGGTCGAGTTTTGTTGAAATAAATTCCGACGCTGATAATTATTTTCGAGCGCAGCGGTTTTTGTTTTTAAGTCGGTTTTGTAAGGTCGGTACCTTACGCTCGGGCCGACGCGGGTGAAAAGGTGAAGGATAGGCTTTAGCGCCGGAAGAGCAGTACTTATTTTTGCGCTTTATAGTTAGTTTAGAGTTAGTCCTAAAACTAATTAACAAGACGTAATTTAGTAAAGGGATTTAGTATTGGAGGTATTGGACTTCACGCAGGTACTGATACAGGTACTAAAAAAGTGTTAGAACTACGAAAGACTAAGCAACCATTTTGTGGTCCGAACTTTGGCAACCGTTATATCATACTGAAATTTAATACCTCAATGTGCAAGCACTAGATACGTCCTGAAAGTACGAAAGACTTAGCAGTCCTTTTTGTGGCGAAAATGTTCTGCA
>JXXA01014216.1:0-18831 GCA_000956255.1 Anopheles punctulatus
GCCGCCGCGGCGGTAGCGGCCGCCGACAAGAACAAGGAAATGTCACCCCAGACGCGTCATCTTCTGCAGCACTTTATCCGGTCCGAGCTGCAGAAGGGGCAACCGCCCGGTGGCAGCGTACAGCAGCAGCAGCAACAGCAGCAACAGGTACCTTCCGGTATGGTGATGGGACCGCAGGCGGTGATGGGTGGTGGTGGTGGTGGTGGCCAACCGTCCGCACACAGCAACAACATCAACAACAACAGCGGCAACGATCCGAACGTGGATCCGGCTGCTGCTTCCTTCTCCCGCCACGACACACCCGAGCGCCGTTCATCGATCCGTCTGCGCGGGCAAAACATGGACGCACGGAATGCGGAATAATATTAGATTTTTCTTTAATTTCTCTGCAAAAGTACGTCCCCGTTTTATGCCCCTCCCCATCCCCCTCTTTTTTTCCTGTGTACCCTCCAACGACCTTACCACCCACCCTCCCACACGCGCAGCCACACACAGCCCTTGAAACCCGAAATCAGCATCGCAGCATCCGTCGGAGGAATGATGTTCCATTGATTGTTTTGTTGTTATTGTGTGCACCGTACACAAAAAGTTCCTTTAAGTATACTTTCCTTGTAGGTTCTCTAAACGCCCTATTAAGTTTATTCCTTCTCTACGGCAATAGAACAGTGGGGTCGACGTGTGGTCAGTTTCTTGTTTATTTTTGTGCTGACTAATTTCTAATTATTACACAGTTTCGAATTAAAAGTGAGAGGCAGGGGAACATTGTGTGAGAACAGTGTGCGGTAGAGATATGTGGAAGGAGAAAGAAAAGGGTAGATGTAAAGGGCATATGCGCAATGCCTCACGGTCCCAGCGCCTGGGACCTTTACAACAGTTAGGTAAAGCTAAACATTAATCGGGAATAGGTCTAGATTAAATCCTAGCACGGATGCAACCGAAGATAGAGACAGACGAGCTTCCCTCGCATGAAGGAAGCAAATGTGGTGGCAGCAGCAAAGTGAGTAAACAAAATCGTTCGCCAATGTGAAAATAGACGCAATTCTTCAACGGCGCCGAGCGCGCAGGGCGTTTGGAATGGAGCAAACTTTTGTGAATCACTAGCTTTGTATTTACGACGGTACGTAGAAAGGGAGGATATATTAGGCGCTAAGTTCCTCTCGCCAGGATTTTTTTTATTGGGAATACGTACACCCACAAGCATACACACAGACAGATACTTTGTATGAGGCGTTCTGCACGTTGCTTTGGAAGAATAGAAGCAGTCAAATTAATGGTGTCAACCTTGTTTTTTTTTCGTAACCTTTTGCAAACAAAAAAATCCTTTTATTAGTCTGTTCATGGTCAGATCAATCAGATTTGTGAGTAGAATAGATGGGAGGTTGGAAATTTTGCTATTTCAGCTAATTTGTGCAAATCGTCGTAGGTTTCCGTTGTCGCTCGATGTAATAGTAAAATCCTGTGGTATCTTGGATGATGCATGATGCACAACGGTCTTACCACGCAAGCTTGCTTGTGCGCGCGTGTGTGTTATGATTAAGTTCTTGACATTCATTGGTGAGTTTTTAGTGCGATGCGTTTAATCAATTATCGGTACGATTTGAAGCTGCGTGGTGGAGTTGTTCGGATCGGCTGTTTTTTTTCCTGGAAGAGATGGGGGCTAAAAGGGTGGGAGCTTAAGAATTCGCTTCGAAAGCGCTTTTGTGTTGCTGAGTTTTGCCGAAGTTGAAGTTGGGTAGCTAAACAAGTTGAAGCTAGACAAATGGCGCAGCGGACGGATGGTATAGGGATTAGAAGTAATGTTAAAATGAATTTATAATGCCACCAGCCAGGCGGCACGCTTACCCATCCTGGCTCTCTGACACGCAACATGTTGCCAGAAGTAAAGGCCAGGAAGAGAGAGGAGAAAACATTTACGTCGTGTTTGTGTCCATACGAAACGTGATAGGAACTGAAGGATGCAAACACAAACGACGAAGGTGGACTAACACAAAATGCCACAAACCACAGATACTTCTCGAAAAGTACGTACGCAGTTAGCTTTTACGCACGAGAAAGAGCGAGAGAGAGCGAGAGCAAGAGAGAGGTAAATGTCTGGCGAAGAGAAACTGCTTTAAAATTGATTCATCTCTCCTTTCATCTTCAATGTAACGAATGTTTGAATATGAATAACAAAACACTGATACTAACGGAACCACAAAACCACATACACATATAGCGAAAGCCGCGACAGAAGCGGCAGAACGAGCATGATGGGGGGCGAATGAAATTGTAAAAATAACTACAAAACGGATAATGAAATTAACTAAAACTAACTTTATCCCGCGCTAGCGTTAATACAACAACAAAAACTAGGACAGTACTGAATATTCTACTAACTAAAAAGAAAAAACAAACGAATGCAGAAGAAGGAGAAAGAAGGAACCGCACTCTGTGTATCGGAATAGAATTTTGCCAGACCCGAAAGCAGCAAGATAACACAGTTTACACACACACACTTATACATATATACATATAAATATATAGATATATAGAATTACAGAAGAAAAACAGATGGCA
The DNA here is from genome assembly GCA_000956255.1 of Anopheles punctulatus. NCBI lineage: Eukaryota > Metazoa > Arthropoda > Insecta > Diptera > Culicidae > Anopheles > Anopheles punctulatus. Next base: position 2,557 of record JXXA01014216.1, read on the forward strand.
GAAGGGGGAAGGGGTTGAGGGGGACAGTGAGTGGCATGAACATGCAACGAAGCAAATTACACACGTTTTTTTGTGTCACACATGGGGATAGAGATGCTCATATGAAAGAGGTGGGGAAAGGGCGCGCCTCGACCGATAAAGCGGTGATGAAGAAAGGCGAGGAATGTTTAGAAACTAGACGAGCAAAAGTAGTGTGCGGAGTAATGAAATTAGTAAAAGAAGCAAGCAGAAATCAGCAGATGATAAAGAAAGAGATCGTGTCAGAGAGAGGGAGAAAGATTACTAAAACTTGTGGTAAAACATGGTCAAATGTTGGTGGACGCCCGAAGAGGAAAAGGTGTGTGTGTGGGATGATAAGTAGAGAGAGAGAAAAAAAACAAGTAGCAAACACAAAAAACACGTAAAAAGAAACAGCATAATTGTGTGATCGAGATCGGGTGAATGTGCAATTGGTGCGTTGTCCTCTGTGTGCATGCGTGGCGGATATATGAATGAATGTGATTTTGCCGTAATTATAATGGACACTCTAAAACACACACAAAACACACATACACTGATGAGGGAAAGAAAAAGAGAATGGATTAAGTGTAGCGGAAGTGGAGTTGAGCGAGAAGGATAAGAGAATGGGTGATTGCGGAGGAAACGGTAACGACATTTAAGAATATTTAGTAATTAGTAAACATCGTGGAATACAAAAAAAAAAGCTCACCCCACACCCACTCACACACGCAAGGGGCGAGATCGCGCGCGTATGTGTGTGTATGTGTGGCGTGTGTACATTTATTGTGCGCTTTTGTGTGCAATAACAAACAACACAACACAAAAAAAGAAACAATATGGAATGTGGATATGAATACAATAGAAGGAGGCGAGATCAGATATGATCTCAACTTCGCGGCTTGGAATGGGGCGATACGATAACGGTCCCGGGGGTATGTGTGTGTTGTGTGTTTGCGTGTACGTATGGACAGGATGTGCGATAGAAAGGTGTTCGTAGTAGCACGATGAACGGAGGATAAAGGAAATACTATAACCAAACATACACACACACAAACACCTCTGGTGGCTCGGTTTATCTGGCATTGGATATGATGGTCATCCAAGTCCGGACGGAACTTCAGCTCCGGAAAGACTTGGAAAGGAATGGGCATGGAAAGCAACGCATTGCACGATGCGTGGATGTAAGGAAAACAGAATGAAGTTTCGCTAAATCGATTGAAGAGAATAAATCATGTAAAACAAATAAGTATGTATGTGTGGTTAGTTTTTTCTTCGATTCACTATTACAGGATGATGCGGGAAGCTGTAAGCTGGTCTGTCCGGTCGAAAATGGTTGGCTCGTTGGTCAGTATCATTCTCCTAACATTCCCTTCACCTAGACTCACGCAAACCCAAACAATCGCATTACACGGAACCAACGAATCTAAAGGCACAAATTTGTGTTTGTATTACATACGGTTAGGAATCCATCGGTGTCCACTGTAAATAGTCCACTATCATCGTTCGCTGTTCTTAAGAACCACGTAAAACTTTTCCCAGTTCCCCTGGTCCCCGTTAGGCACGATTTGACTCACAAATCGAAACTGTTTGCATTTCGCTATCGCCTCCTATCTGGCTGTCCGGATCGCCACAAACACGACGCATGTAAAGCGCTTGGTCGGACACCTAGATTCCGGACAGACTCCTACGGAATAAACAATTGCTAAGACAAGCGACGATGCTTCCAGAAGATTGTTATCTTTACTGCTTAGCCGACAGGAAAGCAGCAGCTCACTATCTTCGCTTTGATTCATAAGACATTCTTTTGGTATTGGCGACGTACGATTGGGAATATTTATAGTAAAGCTGACGGATAGTGTAATGGTACGGTTTGATTTCGTTAATAATAATTATGCCCAGATTTATGTACACAGGTATATTTATTTCGTAAGGGGCACGGCCTTGACTGTGTAAATTGAGAATGAACTTAAAGAACATACTTTGAGGATGAAAGGTACTTGTTGTACCCCAGACCGTATCGGCCGTAGTTCAACAGGCCATCATCGACGACGTTGGTGGCAACAACGGGAGCAACCAGCTTGTTGTATCCCAGACCGTATCCATTTGCAAGGACTGGAGCTACGAGCTTGTTGTATCCCAGATCATAACTGTGGTCAATTACTTTGGTGGCAACAACGGGAGCGACCAGCTTGTTGTATCCCAGACCATAGCTGTTGTCGGTGACTTTGGTGGCTAGGACTGGAGCAACCGTACTATATTCGGCCACTTTTTTCACAGCCGGATACGATCCTTACCATGACGATGGATAGGAGTACTTGTCCATTACCGCCGGTACAGCGTACGAAGCTAGCGGCAAACCATATCCATAGTCCTGGTAGGAGAGAACATTATCGTGGGGACGGTACGATGCCTCGGAAGCTCCAACAAACGCCAGAGTCAGGATTGCGATGAAAAACTGGAAACGTAAAAAGATGTGTATATAGTTGAACCATTTGCGATCAATACCTCCAAATCATTACCTTCATTTTTGGTACGCTGTTTTGCCAATTGTTGATTGCGTTGGAGCCTGAACGTATTCTGTTTTGATATCGTCGCTGTACACATCTTTTATAGTTTCACCTTCCGGAAGCGTAAAGCGAAAGGAAAAACTTCATCTACCTTGCACCAAGGACTGAGTGCAGAAATGTGTGACGATTACGTTCGATTTGTTATAAAAGCAGACGATCCTCGGTTCAAACGATCACAGTTCACTTGCAGCTTTTCGCGATCAAAACCAATCAATCGGAGCACTCAACTGTGAAAATGAAGGTAAGCTTCATCGCAAGGTATGTGTTTATTTAATTTATGTGACATTATTTTCTATACTATGCAGGGCTTTATCGCATTCGCCGTGCTGGCTCTGGCTGCTGTCTCCAATGGATCGTATCTGCCAGCCGTGCAGTCGGTTCTTCCGTACTCCTACAACTCCGGACTGTATGGACTGAACGCGTACGATGGTCTGGGCCATTACTCGTCCCTCGCCGAACTGGGTTACTCGTCTGCTCTGGATCATGGACTTTCTTATCCGTATTCGGCTGCTCTTCCGTACTCTGCCTATAGCAACGGACTGTATGGTGGATACTACGGATCGAACTATGCCCCGACTGTCATCCAAGCCAACGTGAACGCTCTGAACACCGTCAACCCACGGGCTGTGTATGGAGCTAAGTACGGCCCGACTGTTGTTCAGGCCAACGTGAATGCTCTGAAGACAGTCAGTCCAGTGGGTCTGTATGGGGGATATGGTCTGGAGCATGGTTTTAGCCATGAATATGGCTACGGATACAACAACTACCTTCCAGTCCAGGCCCATGCGGCGAAGTACGTTGCTGCCAACCCGGGAGCCGTTCATGTGGCCCCTCTTCCAGGACATCTCGTCAACCAGAAGTCGATCGTTGCGTGAAAGATTAAAGAAATGGACAATTGTAAATAAATGATTATGGTCTGAATGAGTAAACATGTTTTTCCTCAATGAAAAAAGTCTTTAATGATACTCTAATGATAATGATGCTTTAATAATACGCCGGTCTCCACACGACAGGACTGGTACCATGATCCCATTTGTACCGTCTCCCCCCAGCGAGGAGTGACTAACCAGCTATGGTGGTAAAAATTAGTCTAGAAAACCGGTTAAACGACAGGCAGGCCCTCGGTCGTTACGCCAAATAGGAGAAGAAAAGAAGAAGAAAATAATGAAGTGTGGTATACAGATAAAGTTGTATCATTTATGTACCCGTAGCTCTATGGACTAATAATACTACTGAAATGGAATTGTTTGTTTTTTACTTTCCAATACAGAGAAGCAAGTGAAGTACTGAACGCATCTTCATTGAACCGTATCTAGCTAGAGTCTCATAATAATTAAAACAAGGTTTTACGCTGGAGAGGTTTAGCCCTTTCACATTTCTAATGTCCTTGCTAAATAGTTTTGAGCTGTTTCATTTTCCCACAAAATGACTTACTCCGGAATATATGAGAAGATTTTGGAAAATAATATCTTGAATAGTAGCAAACATTTGTTTCCAAATTTGAAATATTTTAGTAGGTCGTTTCACATTACTCGATCCTCTTTTGATTACAAACGAAGGGATGAAATCCCTTTCTGAGTTTTTATCACTTTTCCGAACGTCTTTTCTGATGTCCATGAGTCGTACCAGCGTCACCACGTGCGATCTATCAAAGCTGGTTTGTTTACAAAGAATGTAACGACTTCAGGGTAACAACAACAGGAAAGTCCTACGATGAATAATTTTACCGGCTTTTCGGATTTGTGCATTCCAGTGGCACCATTGGCCAATTTGAAACCCATCATTAAGGAGTTGATCGAATGTAAGTTGTTGGTGACAGTGTGCTCGTGTCATTCCATTAACATGTCTCGTGCCCTTCGTAGTAGGATACCGCAATGTTGCCATTGAACAAAAGCTCGAAATCCTGAAGGGAAGCGCTTCGTCAAAACTGCAGGATGCGGTTCCGGTGGCATTCTGTCTGAAGGAATTGAAGGTTAGCAGGCCAGCTAATAATTTATTTTCCATGTTATACGGATTCAAATCTCTCATATAGGCTAGTTTTGGTGGGCAAATACGACTGCTGAACAGATTAACTATCACTTTAGACGATGCGTCCGTCTCTTTGGCATTGAATAAATCGAAAAATATTCGATCCTACAACCTAATAGCTGCTATACCTACAAATGAGAGCAGTTTTCAGTACGCTTGCCAGATGATGACGTGCGATATCATATCGTACAACAGTGACACGATCCGTTTGAAGCCAAGCAGGAAGTTTTACTATCTAGCCATCGAACGGAACATCGCATTCGAGTTGAAGTACGCACCGGCGATTGTCAATTCTTCGGAGCGCAAGTCGACCATCTTTCGCGCTCACCGGTATCACTTGTACGGAAAGTCTAAAAGTGTTATTATCTCCAGTGAAGCTACAAACGCGTTCCAACTGCGAAGTCCGTATGATATAGCAAACCTGTGAGTATACCGGCAGTCTGTTAGGTTGTCCAGATTTAAATTACGTGTATGCTTTTCAGAGGACTTATCTTTGGATTGAGCGAGGAGCAATCGAAGGAAGCTATTCGTGGTATTCCAAATCGGATACTACTATCCGCCGAAGGACGAAGGTTAGGCAAAGCGGGCGTAGTTATTGCACGTCGTGGACCGAAGGATGCACGCGGGGACAGTGATGACTATTCCGATTCCGAGGTGGAAGAGGACATTAGTGACAATGAAGAAGAGGATCAAGAAGATGTAGATATGGAAGGTGATAATGGAACGGAGGGGGGAGAAGATACGGATGTATTACATCCGCCGAAAAAAATGGCAAAACACAACTAGCTTGTAAAATAAAACAGATGAATAAATAATTGAATATCGTGCCGAAAATGAAGTTGAATAATGTGATTTTTTTAAATCGTAATCCCCTTGATATTTGTCGAAAGGGAGGGCTGGATATCTTGTTGTTACTCACTTTAGCAAATTATTACAAAAAACGCACAAAAAAGATTTAATATTAGCATTAATATTTTTAGATCTTAGTCGCAAATTAGATCAACTCAAGTTTAACTCAGTTATCCGTAATAAACCGCGCATTGTTCCTTACACCGGATAAACCGGATAATCAAAAGGACCGGAAAAAAGGAATAGTTCAGTAAGGTGAGTTAGCGAACATGTGTGCGTGTGCTGTGTGAGGTGATAGTTTATGCTGTGGTGAAAATGATGAACGCATCTCGGTTTCGGTCCCGATTGAGGCGATCGTGAAGTACATTGAATGTTTGCTGTTCATTTTGTTTTTTGTTGTTGTGAGTTTATCAAAATAGTTGTGTTTGAGAAAATTTCATTAGAACATCTATTTTGCAGCCTCTCAAAGTGACCGTACGGGAGTGAGCGAGTACGCCGTAGCGTAGCGAAGAAAAAGAAGTCAACAAAGCACACACACACATAGACATTCTTAGCATAGTGCGTGATAGAGTGAAAAGGAAAGAGATACAAAAAGTAAGCGAGCGCTCTAGTTGGCCGACGACTACACCACTACCAACATCGGAGCAAACGAGGCACAGCATAGTTTGCACCGCAGCGCCACGCAGTTGTGTGTGGCAGCCACGGCAGGCAGATAAAAATCGTATCGACGTGAAGAAACAAAATGGAGGTGTTTTTTAATGGGTGAGGATCGTCTTTTTTGCGGTGCGTGTGTGCTTGGGCAACTTTGAGCCGGTGCGTTGTGGTGAGGCGTTTCGCAGTCGTACGTGGTGTGTGCAGACCGTGTACGTTTCACCGGCCTGGTGAAGTTTTGGCTGTAAATCGAACGAAAATCGTGCTTTTTACACAGGCGGTGGCGACGGTGTTTAGTGGTGATCGATTTTTCCGTCCGACATGACGACTGTGCCGCGTTTCTTGGGTGACCAGAGATAGCAGGTACGGTGGAAGATTTCCGCGAGGGTAATGAAAAGTGTTGGGATTTTAGTGTTCGGTGCTATCTTCGTGATTATGTGTGCAAAATAATAGCGAGTAAAGTACATAGTTTTGCGATTTGTGGTGACGACGCCGTTTGGCTGAGAAGAAGAAGCAGCAGCAAATGTGTGAGAAGTGAGTTTTCGCAGCAGTGAATGTGAGACGAGAGATGGAAGAAGAAAAGAAAAACACCTAGAGCTCGTTCTTTTACTTGCCCCCATCTTCATCGTTGTCGCGTCATATCATCTCACGGCAGTGTGTGTCCAGTGGTGCTTTGAGTTTTAATATTACTTCACCATTCCCACCTTTTTGTTCTGGTCGTTCTCCACTTCCCCTTTCCGATAATCGATTGGTGATTTCTTCTTCATCTTTATCTAGTAGAGAAAATGTTGCGATTAAAAGGAAGCTGCTGCTTGCACCTTCTGATGCGGCCCTGTGTTTGAGTATATGTGTGCATGTGTGTGGGTGTGTACGTATAAAAAAATCCCGGAAGCTATAGACGAATATCCCCGGGAAAATTAAGATCATCAAGCAAACTATCCTACGGGGGAGAAAACAACCCAAAAAGGTGACAACCATTCTGGTGGATCTGCTAAATTCAAGAGGACGCCATTTGTAAGGAGGGAGCGTCTGTCTATCAAAAGCGTATAAATATGCGCACGAATAATGTCCTTTGTGAAATATCGGATCAAGTATCACCCAACAACGGTAGTTTGAGGATCAAAATATGAAAGGAAAATCGAATCCTGAACGGGCTATGAGAATTGTCATTCGAGAGAAAGAGAACGCTACCTTCTGGGCGAGAGTTGGTAGCGGCTATCAAAGATGGTGGATTTTCAGCCTCAATTTCGGCGGTGTGTGTTGCGGAACATGAAACATTTCGCCTTCAATTGCAATTAAGTGTGTGGTGTGGTTGCGTTAATGCGCTAAAAAGGGTCGCCAGCCCCGAGCCGCGCTGCCTGCCATTTCATTTCCACACTCGGGCGAAATAAGAAGAAGGATAGTTGTTCGGACGGTGAAAACATGGGAGCGTGAGCGAGAAAGAGTTGTGCATTCGTGTAGGCAATGAGTGAAACGAGAACGAGAGAGAAAGAGAGGGAGAAAGGCCGGCGCGCGCGGTGCAAAGCAAACGAACAGATCAGAAACATAAAGGTGGACGCGAAGTAGAAGAGAACTAGAAGCAGGAAAAGGCAGAAAGAAAGCATAAAGTGCGCGAATGGGTAAAGGAAGAAGACGTGGACAAAAAAAACTGCAGAAGAACTCGAAAGGTGCAAGGAAGCTGTTTGATCCGCTCGTGGTGAGAATGAATAGATTTGGTGAATAACCTCGGTGACCATGGTGAATTTGTGGATATATGTATTGATATGACCCAAGCAGATAGTAAAAAAGAAGAACCACACAGTACACACACAGTACTTTTAACACAGTACTTTTTTCAATCTGATTTTACTTCCTAGAGCGCAGTATGCAAATTCAATTGCGTGTGTATTGTGTTGCTTCGTGTTCATCTATTTTTGGATACTCGCTTTCCATCAATGGAGTGTGGGTCGTTTCTTGTCTCTTTTACCATTTCTTTCTTTCTTCCATTTGTCATTTTCTAGTTCACTAATCTAGTTCACCTGTATGTTAGGTGGCCTATACTTGTTTTCTTACAAGGTTTAGCACATCGATTTTAGATTGATAATTTGAAATAATTTAGTTTTCGAAAAACCAACCGACGAGGATGAAAAGCGAATACCTAATCAACAAATGTTTAGTTTTCATCAGTTGTTTACTCTTAGCTTCGGTCAATTGTGATCGAATTGCTATAACTATGGAATTAATTTCTGTGGAGTGAGAAGTTTCTGACTGACTCTTAAAACAATAGTTAATTTATTCTTGGAACTAAAATTTATTTTAAAAACTTATACGAGTTAGGGAAAGGTATTAATACAGTTTAGGAAATTTTTTTTATATAGTTACTCAACAATTCATGCATCCGTACTATGTATGAGTCGTAATGAATCGAAATGCTACCGAGATTTAAAAGGGTCGCTAATTAATAAAGCTTTTGTGTCCCGCAGAGGAACCATTTTGTTTGCATTCCAATTTCACTGCCACCGCGTTCGGCGGTTGCTTGAGACGCCCTGAGACGGATGGTTGTCCAATTGAATTGATTTGAATGTGTTGTACATTTAAATGCACGATATCAAAGCAATCAAGCTAATACCACGTACACACGCGTACACTTGGATCTCTGTCACAAAGTAGTATCGTTCAAATACCCGTCGATGATGAAGATGATGATGGCAACGACGACGTAATGGGTGAGAGAGAATGAATAAACGAGAGCGAGAGAATAAGCGAGCGAAATCAATGATCAATTGTGTGACAACTGCGACAGAACAAACCTACCTTCGCGACGAGAGTAGTGAAGAAGTCGAAATATAGGCGTAATAAAAAAGGGGTTTGTTGGTGGGTGCGAGAGGGACTATGGGCGAAGAGCGGTGTGCGGCCACGGCAAAAGACGACATTTCCATACGGCGACTTTGGCAGAGATAGTGGTGCAAAAGTCACGCTGATGGAATGAAATGACATGACGGTGGTGTGCTTTTCATTTTTCTGTATGTGTGAGTGTGTGTTGTGTTGTGTGTAGTGTCGCTGCTGTATTGACCATGTTTCTTCCGGGCGAATATAGAGCGGAGATGACGCGAAATTGAAGACGAGATGTGAGGGAAATGGATGGAGTGCGTTTATCTACGAGTGTGTTTGTGTGAACTCGAATTAGTGTATGACTTCGTATTGGGATTCGGACTCTCGAGAAATGAGATGAAAAGCCGAATTCGTCTACCATCGCGGCGAGGTTCGTGTTCGATTTCCGTACCTGTCATTAACTGCTTTCGAGCAGCGCCACAGCTCGATTGGTTCCCAAGCAACACGAAAACCAAAGGTAAGGAAGAAAAAAACATTGAACTATATTTCGAATATTATTTATCTAACGAAGGGGAAAATGGTATAGAAATAGTATGAAACGTAAATAATTTGATAAGAATCGAAGGGGTCACGCTTGGTTCCGACACTTGATATGATAATTCGTTGTTCCACGGGATGCTTAGTCCATGGTGGCTTCTTCGATTGACTGGTGGGATTGATTATTTCCCGTTTCCGTTTCGGTTCTCTTCACGTTTCTTTAAAGCATCATCGTATTCTTTATCGAACCTCCGTCCTATCGTCGGTTTTATCATCTCCCATGTTCAGCGACCGGCGGATTCGAATACTTTGCACCCCGTCGTCTGCATCGTCATCATCATTATCATGATCATCATCAGCATCACCCGCTTTTAAAGTGTCTCTACACGCCTTCTCGTTCTACCACACCAATTATGTTCGATTGCTCTATCCTTTGCTGTTCGGCAGGGTTTAAGCGTTTCTTATTCGCCTGCAGGTCAAGCGTTGTTGCGCTCGTGCAGATTTTGCCGATGGAAATTAATACATGAAACAGAGGCGAACTCTGTGCAACTTTTAATTTTTTTACTAGACACTATTTGCACGAAAGAAACGGATGTAGGGATTAGCTCTCGGTTGTGTCATGGGACATAGCTCCACTATAGGCACTGAAAAAGCGCCCTACGGATTGAACGAATTAAATTAAAATTATTCAACGAATGTTTTTATTTTTACTCAAATTTCTGCATTAAGATACGGGTTCGACGCGGATACAACCGTGAAACCCTAGCCTGTAGTGCTTGCCTGTAACTACATTTGCACCACACGCATACGAACACATCTGCCATGGGGTTAACATAACCGCAAAGCATGCGCGCGTGCCTTGTTAATGTATGTGGGCTCTTCTTCTCACTGTTGGACGGCCAGCTCCGCACGCGAATTACCTACACATCCACATGCACGTGTGCGATGGTGTGTATTACCTGCTGTGTGCGGCTGAGAAAAGAAAAGAAGCCTGCAATTAAGAATAAAACAGTAGCGTAGAGGATGGGAATTAGAACTGGCAGTTGGAACAGCAGACGCGATTTGAACGATTTGTTAGATTTGAAAATCGTAAAATCAAAACTTTTTAAACTGGTGCGGAAAAACATTGGATTGAAAGGGATATAATAAGATATTGCGATGTTTCACAAATTATTAGAATAGGAATCCGAATTAGAAAAATTAATCCAAATTTATATTTAAACGGATATGTTTAGTGGAATAATTTGACTGGTACAATTCGAAAGGAGCAAGGATTGTTAATCGATTTGCGACCACCACAACCGTATAGTATTTAAAAAATGGCTCAATCATAGGATTTATGGAGTAGCTCGAATGTAAGATTCTTGGTAATGCATACGTGTCATGAAAATCTTGGTACGGGGTAACTAATACTTTTGGACTGATGGGACTGAGCAAGATTTCTTACCGACCAGTGTGTGTGGAGTAGGAAAAAGCAAGGCCATCTGCGTCATTTTTTTTTTTTTTGTACTACCGTCGGCTGCCAATGACAATAGTTTACGAGGCGGTGGCGGCGACGGCAGAAAACGACACGAAGGAGACCCGTAGACGACCGTTGTCGGGATGTACAGTCGCCGCGGTTAGCTATTCGCTACAAAACCACCACATTTCACTAGGTTGGCTGCCATGATTCTCTCAATGTCTTCATGTGTTCCGCGAGCACGGTGTGGTATGTTTCCTACCCGTAGGCAAACTAGCAGCAGCAGCAGCAAGAACACCGGATAATTGCTCGATGTTCTGCTGGGGAAGACAACGAACAGCACATATGCGTATGCGACTCGAATCGATTGGGAATTCATGCGAACGGACGGGAAGGGCTAATTAGCGTGAACAAGAAACGGCAGTTATGGCTAACATCGGTGAGATTTTTTTTTGTTTCGCTTGGATTTTCGAAAAGCAAGCTTTGACGGATGTCGCTTTGCCTGTGATCTGTCACTTTCCATGCTTGTGGAGACGCGCGCTGCACTGGTTAAGAGCGTTGCGAACACACACGCGCGCAAGAGGAAATATCGAAGGTGCATACACACACATGCGCCTATGCTCAAATAACAACAGCAGTAGCAGGAGCGGCAGCGAGCGTCGTCTCGTCGTTTTAACAACTGCTTTGGGTGCTTCCTCTGCTCAATCGATGTTCTGATGAAAGCACTTATTCCAAAGCACTAATTATGCCGCTTCCTCACTCGATTTTATAGGTTGTGTTGGTGTGCGTTGTACATGACGTCTTAAGCGCAAGGAATCGTTTTTTTTAAATTTGTGGTTTGTGGATTCGCGAATTTATTGCCGTTTTTACGATAGTTTTGCTATGTTTCTACTTATGTTGGTGAGAATGAAAGGAAAGAGAGATAGGGAGAAAGAAACAACCTATGTTCATGTTGATACACACACCCACACCGTTACACTCTGCATACCGCCGCCGGTCAATAATATACCGGCAGCGACGCGGGTTGAATGGTCGAGCAATAAGCGCATGTTTGTGTGTGTACGATAAGCATATCCAAGCGTCGGGGTGTAAGTGAAAAGACTGTTCAAAGTATAGTGGGCGAGACTGAGAGGAGCTGTGCAATGCGTGAGAGAGAAATGATCACACCGACACACGCACACTCAGAAAGCTAGGCGTCGCTTACGTACGAGATTGAGAATGGATGTTTTTTGATCACGATACGTGAGATGTGCGGTTTGTTGTGTTACCGGCATTGCGACCTCTGTTCGTGTCGCACCAATACATCACCGCGATGAAATGTTACAAAAATTGTGCCCTTATGCTCATACCGTATTTATTCACGATTGTAGTCCTCATTTCGACACGATCTGTACGTCAAGTGATGCTTCTGTGCATGGTTGAATCTCAACCCAATCCGGTCACTGTAAACGGCTCGTGAGCGGCTCAGGTGAAATTGGAGACTGCTGGAGATGTAGTGTGTGCGTGTGCATGGATTGTTCAGAGCGCGCGCCAAGCTGTGTGCGAGCGGGGCGCGTCAGCACCACTACAAACGCATTGCACGCTGTAAAGCTGAATCCAGCTTTGCGCCAGCGAGCGTGTGTGCGTGAGCAATAGAGCAATTTTTTCCCATACGAATGTCGCGGTGTGCGAACTTTGCCGTAGAGCACGAGAGTGTAGTTCAGTTCTTTGCAAACGGGTTCGACAGACGCACGGGCCGGAAAACGAATCCTCTTGTGTTTTGGGAAGTGAGTAGTGTGCGGTCGGTGCTGCTTGGATAGAATTTTTTTGCGTCATTCCCTTTGGTATAGTGGTGTTATGATTTCACACGTAAGATACGAAAAGAAAGTGATGCGAACAGTGTTGGTGTTTTTTTTATTTCACATTATTCGCGGTGCCTATAAGGTGACCGATCGGCACTGTCACCGCCGCCGTCACCGCCGCCGCCACTGTATGTCAAGTCTGACAAAAGCACAGCAATTGACGTAACGATAATGGCGTCGCAAGCGCAGCAGCAGAAGTCGTCTTCGCCGTGTGTGTCCAGTGTGTTCTTCGATTGTGTCACGACGAATGCGGTACCGTTGGTGCCATAGTGTGTGCGTGTTTGTGCTCGGGTTGACGGGGGATGATTTAGCTCATCCCGTTCCGCAGCTCATGGCCGCTGTTTTCTTATTCTGGAAGAAGAAATTTCGTCTCCACATCTCGCGGTGTATCGCGATTCGCGTTAACAAAGGTCGACTTTGAAGTTCGCCTGTGTAAATGTGTTTGTGCGTGTGCTGTAATGTGTTGTTTTCTGAGGTTAAAGAAGTGATTCCATGTGTATTGTGCCATGATGTTTGGAATTTGCTTTTTATTTTCTTATCGCAATGTGAAGTAATAACTGGGTGATATATTAATGTATGGAAACAACAATGCAGTGATTGATGAAGAAATCCTTAAAAGTTCGTTGAAATCGTACCATCGTCACTTAGTACATGTGATCATTATTGTTGAATTATCCATGAAGTGTTTTGACTGTGAACTAGATCAACATGATGTGTTTCAATAAAATGCAGTTCAGTATAGGAAATCACATAGTGAATGGTTTTACTCGAAAACTTGTTCATTAGGAGCGCAATTGTTCATTTGTGTACGTGTGTGTGTGTGTGTTGGTATGCGCGCGTTACATGCAAAGGTGTTTTTTTTGTCTTGCTTTAGTAGTTGTGAAATGTGTTTTTGCGAAAGTAACACTAGCTAAAACCATTCATTTCATTAGAGCGTGCGGCTGCATTTCATAGCTGTTTCTGCATGATTTGGATTCAATTTTGATTTTGCAAATGATGATATCCAGCTAGAATCAGCTTGTCATCCAAGTAGTATCGAAAGCGGCTTCTTCTGACTTCTCAACTACGAGCCAACCGCGGCGAGCGTTAGTCCGTGTGCGTGTGGGAAACCGAACGAGAATATTAATACGTCTCACTCTCTATACCCTATGCTTCGATAAATGTAGTTGGCAAAATGAATAGACACAAGATAGTTTTTCTTGCGTTTGCTTTGACGTCCAAGACGTCTAGTACAGTTTGTACGCACGTGTGCGTGTGCCTGCTGTATTTAGTTTTTTTTCACTTATTAACAGACTGCCCGTGCGTTCGTTGCATATATTAGTGTGTTCTCACGATGGCATCGACGGCGGTGGCTACTATGATGACGATGGGAACACGATCTTCGGTGAATTCTTCAGCTTCAGCTGTCTCTCAAGCGCTATAGCTATGGTTCGGCACCGTGAAATACTTTTTAGTTACGTCTTAAAAATTCTATTTATATTTTTTTAGTTGTTTTCCATTTCGTACATTATTATGATTGGAAATTATTTGAACAAAACTGACGGAAATTACGAAGAAATCAGTCCCATTGCATTTATTTAATTGAAATGCATTTATTATTAGTCCTTGATTGAAGACAGTTTGACAGACACTGTAATATTCCGTATTCGAATGAACATATGTACGATATACGTTCGATTTGAATTATAATACGGAGGACGACGCAATGTTGGTTTGATAATAGAAATACTTTAATACTCCTGCAAGTCTAATTAAACATTACATCTAATGTGTATGTCTATTATGTGTCTATTTGAAACATGTGCATTCCCTTATTCCTTCTAAGCTCAACATCGTTATCTGTCTGTTGTATTCATCACTGGAAAAGCAAACTCATCTTCCTAATTTTGGAATCGATCGAAGCGCCGTCTGCTAGCTTTTGCTCCATGCACTTAATTTGGCTGGCACCTGCAAATAATCAAATTTTTGCTGCAGATGTATTTTCTCATTGCTGTTGCGCGCGCTCTCTCACACTCGCTCTCTTTCGTCTGCTCTTTCGCTCCGTCGCATTAAAAGCCACACCACCGTACTACTCTGCTTAATGTAAACGCAATCAATTTTTGGCTGAAATCATTCGACAACGTTGACATTTGGAGAACCTGCTGCCGCCTGGGTATAGGTAACCGAGAGGAATCGGAAGCCGTGTTTGCATCAGGAGGCTCTCTGTGTCCCAGCAGAGAGCTGTCTTTGTCGGGAAGGGAAAAATCGATTGCTGTGTGTTGTGCCATGTAGAGCATTATAGCCAATAGTTCGTCGTCCTCGTCGTCGTCGTCGTCATCCGTAAACAACACACGAACCAACCAGGAGCAAATGACGAAAAGGAAAATGTAATCGTTGTGCGCCGTAGCCGAAAACCACCGTTTCGTGTTTTGATTTACAGACAGCGGTAGTGTAGTTTGTACATATTTGTTTCAGTTTCGTTTAATTAACCTAATGAGTCACACAAAAAAAGGTGGTTGCTTTTACTTTGATGTGTTGTGCTGTGAGGACGTGTTTCAATCGGAAGAATTAGCAAACGTGAATAGTGTTTTCCGTCCTATCGCTGTACTGCTTGAAGAGGGAGCAATGCTTCCGAATAAATGCCAATTATCCAAACCATCCATACGGTTAGAGTAGAGTATGTGAAAATGAAGTTAGTCCACTTGGAAATTGTGAATTGTCCCTGAACAAGTGAATTCAATCAACCGAAAGCCATAAAGTGCTCTTGAAATCAACGATTGTGAAATTATTTAGAAAAAAATGTTTTCACCTAGCAAACATGTTCAATTTCGTATCGTAAAGGTAAGATTGTGTTCGAATATATTGTTTGAAAATATTTGTAAGTATTGTTTAATTTTACTTTCGGACCATTTATTGGCCATTCAGACCAAATGAGACCTGTTTTTAAAAGACAGATTATTAGAAAACCAATTTGTCTTTCCCTTTCTCATTTTCGTTTTGCTTTTGGCATGGTCGATGAAAGGTTCAATGTGTTGTTTTTAGTCGATTCACTTGCAAAATAATGCAAACCATTACGCACGTACTTATTAGATCGAATGTGTAATAATGAGCCGCTCCCATTTGAATCGTGCGGACGACTTTCCCCCTTTCGGATCGCTTTTTATTGTTACCAATCGTAATGGTATTGGTGGTGCAGTAGTTGGAAAGATAAGACGACCATATTATCCAAACGACCCCATCTATTTGCCTGCGTTTTGCTCGGTACACTTTCTTGCCCTGCGTTGTATTAGCGATGTTGGTAAAAAATCTAGCAGTCGTCCGCTTACATAGCAACCAACAACGCACACCTCGCTAGATAAGCCCAGGCCACACTTTGATGGTTGCTACGCTCGAGTAGTGGCAAATTATGTATCACTTCACGTTGGCTGCATCATCTTCGTTCGGCGCAGCATAGCGTGCGGCCATTTTGTTTTGTTTGCTTTTGCAAAAGTGTGCTTACAGTTGGCAACATGACTCGTCGCCGGTTGTCGCGGCAGAAAATGATCTTCTTGTC
>JXXA01014218.1:0-14920 GCA_000956255.1 Anopheles punctulatus
CCCGCCACTCCCAGGGGACCGCTTCTCCACGAGCATCCTACGGTTCAGGTACAATCTGCCAGTAATGACGTCGCATTCACGGCGCCAACGATGCTGCACTTTTGGTGAAGATGCTCCTTCAACGACCCGCTTGTCGATGGTCTTTATTCCCAGCGTGGACTCTCGGCTCCCAGCATCCGTTCGATGAAAATTGAGCTTTCATTACGGTGGTGCTGATGCTATGTCGAGCGGTGTAAGGAACAAGTATCAAATGGTATGCGTTAAACAGTTAAACAGTGAACCGTTTGGTAAACGGTACCACCACCGCGTACCGTGTTCAGGCCCGTGAGAATAGCTCGAAAATTAAATAATAGCACAACTTTCGCCCCAAAGTGCATCCTGAAACCCTCGAAGGTATTGGGAACACTTCCTCGGGACCGAGCATTAAGTCTAGATTATAATGCCATTTTTCTTTGCGTATCATTATCATTCTATCTTTCTAAGAACGATTTGCTGTACTTGAATAAAAAACGTATGGTAAAAATGAAAATGGAAAATTTTCAATGAAATATTTCAAACCATTTCCCTCGAGCGAAAGGTAAACCTTTGGACCCTTATGGGCCCCTCATCTAGAAGACAAATGCTCATTTTCAGCATTACTTTCCGGCTTTCTTTTGAGGCAAGAGACAACTTTATAGAAATTTTTTCCCATAAATGAAGGTTTCTCAACAAATAAAAACAATCAAATGAAAACCTTTCCACAAAAGCGAAAGTCCACAAAAGTAAAAAGCTACTTTCACTTGCCTCTATTTTTCTATAAACCTATTATTTCGTCATTTAACTCCATAATGTCCTGCCAGGGACCAACCGCGAAAAAACCCCAATAACCAACGATTCTAAAACACCACCGAGGAAAGTAGGAATAAGATCTCAAAAATACCCCACGGTAATGAGCACAACGCTTTGCGCTTCGAAAAACGGGTAGATTTAATTTTAATTGCTAGTCGATTAATGTGAAAGCACTTTTTCCCTAACTCATACCGTACTTCGCTGGAAGGTGTAATTTTCTCTCAAGCAGGAAAGGATAATCACTACCACCACAATCCAAGGAAGACAACAAAAAACCATTTAAAAACAAAAAAAAAGCGCACAAACTATGCTGGCGAAAAAGGGATAAGAACGAAATATTCCATTCTTTTTATGTCTCTTTGTAATGTTGTTTCAAACCCAAACAACAAAAGCTGCACACCCTCCCACGGTTCACCAATCAATCATGCCCCGTAATGACCTGACCTACGGTACTCGCTGGAGAAAAAGTGTTACTTTCGAAACATCCCAGTCCCGGTTGGCCGAGCGTTCGTGACAACGGTACGCTCGCTTATCCATCATCATCTCACGGCAACTGTGCGCCGGTCGCGTTTACCACCATCCGTCAAAGCATTGAAAAATTTAGCAGCAAAGCCCCTGATCGAAGCCCGAAGCCCGGTCCCAGTTCCTGTTCGTGTGAAAATTGTTGCCACCCCTGCTAAATGGTACCACGGCACGTTATTGCATCATTTAGCGCTACATAATTTTCTATTGCCCTTTCTTCGGTGCAGCCGATTGCGATGTTTATGAATGAGTTTTGTGCTCGTTTGCTTTCGGCGAGTGGTGAGAGCAGGTTGTTGCAGTTACTGCTGCACACTGTTCTGTGCAATAGCGACTGTGAATAATGTAAAGCGAAGTGCTTATTAGCTAGCAATTGATAGCTGCACAATGTTCATATCACGGGGTTTGAAATCAAATTCACATGTTCACAACAAAATCAAATAGCGGTAGATGAACTCTCCGATTGATTTTATTTATTTACGCCTAAATGTATGCATTATTTGTAATAATACATATTTTTAATATAGTTCCGTGCGAATGATTGTTCACTTGAAAAAATGTTTTACTGTTGTTTGTATTATTGAATAATTATCATATTATTTCATGCTGATGATTATTTATTATACTTGAATAAGCACAAAAACAAAAAATACCTCGCTTAGAATCGAAGACTGCTACAATTACTAATAGACTACTTTGGAGTTTGGTTGCACACGGTACTCTAAGGTTCACCAAAGTCTACACTACCTTTTCCAGCAGCGAAAGCTTACAGCAGGATATCATCGTCTGCAATTATTCACGTGCCTTACCGTGCTCGTTCACGCACATTCCCGTGATACGATTTGCTGCATCGATCAGCACACAACGGGTTTGGAAAGCACTCCCATCGCATCGGCGTCGCCCCTTCAATCAAACCGGGATAGGTTGCGAAAGCGGTTGACATTTTCCCGTACAATCAGCACACCGCACGGCTCGCGGCCTGCTCGTCACAAGCGCAAAAGCCAGATAATTGAATCGAGTAAATCCGATTACGGATGCAAATGTATCGCAGCCCAACCCTGCCGGTGCCTGTTTGAAGTCCGCTCCCGGATCGGTTCCGATCTGCAGCAGCAGCGGCGGGAAGCTTTTTCTTGTGTCCATCCCGTGTTCCCGTGCACCCACACGCCAAAGGAGCCACGGTCAAGCTGTCACTCAACGTAAACGATGATGAATAATTAGATCATGGATTGGCTTTCGTTTGCGAGTGCTTCTTTCGCACCGGGGCACCGGGAAAAGCGCTGGCAATTCTCGGCAACCGGTGCAGGCAACTGATACCGGAATGATTGATACGCGCACCGGCCGCAAGATTGTGTGTAGCAATGCGCATCGGCTCCCCACGGGGGGAGGGGTCGTCAGATGCATCAAGAAATGTAGCCTCCAAACGATGATACATCCGGAACCCATCATTTGTCGCAACCATTAGCAGGAAAACATGGCTTCGCAATGGCCGAGTGGTTCGTAAATGGATTCCAGGATTCCAGCCCCCGATTGACGTCATCTCGTAATAGGACGGTGCACCAGTGCGGCAAGTAAAACATCAAGCAGAATTTGCTTCTCGCCGGATTATGAGTGTTCTAGTTACGGGTCTTTGATTGGCAGCAAAACGGCAGCAGCCACGTCTGTGCGAAAGTGATACTATTTCCGACCGAAAGAAATCTAACGAAGCTCCCCAAACTTCCCATCAACACGCGCCCATTCCGTCACAACTTATTACATCCGGAACCATATTGATTTTTACAAGCCTCCCGAAATCACGGACGGCGAAAAATGTACCATTAGATCAATACCAACCCACCCAGACCTGCGACTAATGAACACCCCAAGCCGTTAACTAGAGGAAAAGCGAGAACGCGAAGCAAAACCTGGGCACACGCGTGCAGAAGCTCAATTTAAAATAGATTTCTCGCCGTTAATACCACCGCCACCCGTTAACGAGTTTTCCCGTGCTAGCGTCGCCGTCGTCGTCGTCGTCGTAAAAACCGCTAAGTATCGCTCATCCGTAGCCTCGTCGCCCCGGTTCGCCTCCTCCTCCCCACACTTCGCAACTGAAAAGATGACTAATTGGCCAAATGAAGGGGGCCGTCCAGCGTCTTTAATTAATTTATGTTTCGTAGTTTGCGCCCGGGTGCGCGCTCTCGGAACGGTAATTTAAGTTCACTGATGGCGTTGATGAGCTTCGCGACAGGCACTAGCACGGGCACGGGCAGGCCGTCCTGGGCGAGTATCACTTCCAAACGGCTGGAAATGGCTAATGGCCGGCAATGGTACGATAACGATCCGTTCGCCCGCACGGCGGAGTGAAGCTTAGCGAAGGAGCACAGGGACTTATCTGAGATATTTGATCGCAGGCGCGAGCGCAGGCGAACTGTGCAACACCCAGCCGTGCTGAAGAATGAGCTTAACTCAAGGCAAGGCTTTACGATTGTTTGTGTGCATGTGTTTGTGTGTGGAACTCAAATGCATCGATTTCAAAGCTCCTTGCGTGTCGGAACGGCATGGAAATTGTCACCTTCCGTCGCCGATTCCCGTTGACCACTTCGTTCAGGTTCGTAAAAATAAATTGACTGCCGTTCCATGACGAAAAGGAATTAACGGCATACCACGGTGGGATTTATTAGTCGCTTTCTTCACCTCGAAACATGCTTTCAACATTCAATATCTCGAGCGCCCAAATGTATGCAAAGTTGTGTTATTTTTTTATACATAATTTAAAAACTGCATGACATTTATGATCGAAGCACGAGTTCTTTTATGGAAATATTCAATAGAATAGCTATTTAAATGGATGAGGAAAAGCGTTTTAACAAGTGTTCGATATCCACAAAACCATTGTTTAGAACTAAAAGCACCCATTTAAAAATCATCCGAAAATAGAATAAACGAAATGGAAAGGGATTACCGAAAAGAATTCAAACAACTTTCATGGAAATGAAACGAAATCATATCCCCCATTAAGCTAAAAGTCCACCACCACTAGACAAAAAAAACTCGCCACATTTAACCAAACGGTGCAACAAACGGCATCCAAGTCAGGCTCTATTGCAAACCATTTTTGGCATGCCACCCGCAAGCAGAACAGAGGATGTTAAAAATACCTACAGCAATAACGATTACGGGTGATTGTTAAATATTTTACCACAGCTTACACAGCGTACTCCGCCCAGCACCAAGCCCACTAGTTGCATGCAGCCCGGTGGTTTGCCTATCCACCTGAAATCCACAAACCCGCCAGTCTCCGCCGCGCAATATTGGAACGGCTGTTGAAAAATTCAAACACCAAGCAAATCCTTTCTTCCCTTGTGGCGGGATGCACGCAAGGGAAGGAGTGGCGGAAACTAAACAACACAATCGAAACGAAACAATCCCGCCCGGTACGATAGCGCAGCCGAAGAACACGACTCACATAACAGAGGGTCACGTTGCGCTGGGAAAACCCCGCCGTGGCAACTCGTCAGGATGAAAGCAAAATCAGCAAAGAGCATCCTTTTGGACTGCCGTTTGGTGCGGTTGCTGATACTGTCTGGCTCACCTTTCCGGGCGGACGAAACAACCCCGGGATAAGCCGGATGCTGCTGTCCTGTCAGTAAGGTGCATGCGTTGTGCTTTCCGTGTTCGGCTGGCTGCTTTGCCGTTCCAGGGAGGCAGAAAAATCAGACAAATCGGTACCGAAGGGGATGGATCCGAATGGGGCGGCTAGAAATCATCCACTGGAGATAGATCGGGCGGGCTCTTGCCATTGCTTGCATGCAATTTCCATGCCGTTGATAGCACTTATCATGTAACGTATCATATGCAAAGTTGTGTGCATAAATATGTGCATTTCCTACGTGACTCACAAGGACAAACACGAGCGCTTCTGGGAGAAGGGTTCTGCAGCAAATGGCCACAATATGCTTTCTTTGCAAATAGTTGTGCTGCCCCAGAGGGTGCCGTAGGTGGAATGAAATATGTATGAACAAGACGAGTGAAGAAAAGGTCATTTAAGGAATTCGTTGAAAATATATGTAATTGTGATTGAGCAAACGTAGAAAAAAAAAATTATATTAAATGTTTTGCAAGCATTCAAAATCATGTTAAAATTCCGCATAGGGAAGAACTGTTCCTTGAAACGGGATCATATTCATATTCTGCACAAAATAAGAAAGGAAATATAAAATTTTATCACATGAAATGTGCGATTCATTCCCTGGTGCGCTTGTATGCATTTGTTTGTATTTGATTGATTGAACGGTAAATGATCACAACGGTTGCCACGGCATACCGGAGCTAAAGAACGTACATACATTGTGCAATCAGCTCTCCGATCGATCGCATAACACCCTGGCAGCCAAGTCCTTCCAGGTGTCTTCCCTCGTATCGTATCTACCCTTCCCGAGAGGGTGAAACGAACAAGCGATGGGGAATATATTGCATAGCATGATGCGATCTCTCCCTGTACACACGGTACCCCATGCACAATGGAAAGCGCCAACCCCACGAGCCCCAAACTAAATGGAACGGAAGATGGAGCGCACATCTACCATGCGAACCGAATGCAGAGATTGATGGATCGGCTACCAGAGTAGCTGCTGCCAACGCAACCGATGCGGAAGCAAAAGCAACCGATGGGAAAGCAAAATTAAATGATTGTCAGTGAGCGAGCGGATGCAAACAAGCGCCCGCCGTGTGCCATCTGAAAGTGCAATTTACTTCGAGAAAAACATTTCATCGAGATGGCGCTTCGTACCGCCACCAGCAGCACCGTTGCTTGGCTTGCAAACTTTTACCGTGAACAGCGTTTAAAACAAAATTAACGCTACCCTGCGGTGATAATTAAACGATAATCGTAGAGGGTTGTTCGCTGCAGCAACGGCTGCCCTGACAGATGCAGCTACCCTGACGCCTGATGACGTTCTTTTTGGCGTGCTAATGGGAAATGGGAGACGATAATATCGCTCTTTTCTTCGTCTCTTTGCATTTGATTGAGCGTACCAAGTGAAAACACTTCACAGCAGACTAATGTTTTGCTGGACTAATTATGTTTTGTGTTTCGTTCCTCTGTTTATTTTGCAAATGATTCTCACTGAATAACATTTTGCCTTGCCAGCTCATTGTTTTTATTTGTTTCTTGTACTTTGCGAGGGTTAATTGATTATTTATAGCGCTCATTATACGTTTTGGGTTCGTCTATTGACAGAAAAATTATTTTAATTAACTGAAAAACTTATGAAAACCAACAATATTATATAATCGAAACAAAACAATTGTTCGGCAGTGATAAATCTACCGTAGAATATTATTTACAAAGTAAAGAATGGAAGTGAATGGCAGCAAATATGAGTTCGATACACATTAAAACCCCTAAAAGTATGCAACTGAATGTTAATGTCCTAAATTGAATGTTCTACTTTGTTCGAAAACGTTGTTCCAATTCAAATCAACCGACGTGTATTAGTGCACTTATTGAACAATAATTTCCCATACTAATTATTTCTGCTCCCTAGCATAATCAGCAAACTAGTTCACCTGCCAACCGAACCAAAGCCTTTTTAAGTAGTAACAACTACCCGTAACAACCAAACCTGTTGAAAGCACCGTTTTCCTCCCACAATCACACACTACACACACGAACACGATCATTAATTACGAGCACAAAATCGAAAAAAGCCCCGCAGCACATAAAATATGTCAGAGAGCAGTAGTGCGGGCACGCATCGCAACGACCCATTTCCGTTGCTTCCACCACCCAGGGGGTTACGGTGCTGGAGTTTATAATTCACAATCCCTCGCCCAACCGATGGGGACGGCGGTCTACCTGCATTCAGGACCACCTGTAGCACCAGCGGCGGTGCAGTCGTGCCCTGATCATTATTCGACCTGATGCTGATGGAACGTCAACAGCAGCGGAAGCGCACCGATTGACGATTTCTCAATCAAATGAACTCGCGGAAACACGCCAATAAATTGCACGCACGCACGCGGGGAAAACAAAAATCACTCGCCCGTGCGCTCAAACCCAAACCCGTTGACATCCACCGAATGGGCTAGCGCCGTGCAACCGAGCCCGTCCGGCTTGGGAAAACAAAAGGACAGCAAATAATACAGCAACAAAAAACAAAAAAACTCCAACGATCGATGACGGCCGTGTCGATGGTGACACTTACAATACGTCCAAATGGAAAATCATCCGCATCCTTCCCCTCCGAGACTCTCCTGGTTTTGTGCGGTGGTTGTTGTGTGTGTGTGTTTTTTTTGCTCTCCTCTCATACACCAGGAAAATATTCATTATTATTTCTGGTTTATTGTCTCGCGGGGTTGTGGTGTGGAATTTGATAGCAACGATTCCCAACGTGTGCTTTCTCATGCGTTTTCCATTCCGCGTTACGTTTCGCTTATTGTTTGCGGGAAAATTCATTCCGCCTCAACGAGCACGACCGGCAACGGAACACCCGGAACAGGCACGTATGACGAACCGATGATAAATATGTGCCCTATTGTTGTCCAGTTGCAATTATTAAACTGTTGACGGATCAATTCTTCTTGCTGTGTATGCGGGGAAGCAATATTTTCACACCAGTCGACCGGAGAACCGAAGGCGACGATGGTGATGTATTTATTTTTAATCACCGTGCTAGTCTGCCGGCTCACGAGCGCCTTAAAGTGTAACGTCAATGCCTTGTAATTGCTTCGATTGTGACTGACACGTAACCTTCGTCGTCCTTCGTCTATCATGCGCCCGGTTGGTGGAAACCTAAACCGTCATCTACAGGCCCGATAAACGGCAAGTGCAACAAATACATCAAACATTCATGCGAAAACACCCACGTTTCACATGGGGAAAAGGAAATGAAAGGAAATTTCACTCCAGAAATACATTGTCCTGAGCAGTCGGGCTGGTTTAAAAGAAAAAACCCCGCCAGATCCAGCGTCCGTCCAGCGCGATTGAGCGTGTCCCTAGGCGTTAGAAAGCGAAAGCGACACTACAACCCGTGTTTAAGAAACGTCACAACAAGTGCGGGATAATTTATTTCCGTGCCGTATGAAGACGATGAGGAAACAGACGAGAGCAAAAAAAAGCAACTCGATCGAGAAAATGGAATGGAATTATAAACCGAGCCCTCTTACGAGGCGATGATTCAACAGGAGAGCGCTTTGAAAATGAAACATCTAGTTGGCTATGAAGGACGAAGCCGGCCCATCACAACTCGGACAGGAAAATTGAACCCTTTTCCGAGGCGTACATTTCCATTCCCTTTTGCTTACTCCAAAAACAAAACGAAAAATAACAGAAGCACACCGGTTGGTGCGGGATAATGAAGGTGACAAAATTTGTAATCCTTGATGTCGCGTGTGAATATAAATGGCTAACTTTGGCTCGGTTCCCTACGGACCGTTTCCCCGGAGCTCCAACAGAAAGCAAGGGTGGTTGATTGGTTTGTTA
Source organism: Anopheles punctulatus (assembly GCA_000956255.1). Lineage (NCBI taxonomy): Eukaryota > Metazoa > Arthropoda > Insecta > Diptera > Culicidae > Anopheles > Anopheles punctulatus. Next base: position 8,807 of record JXXA01014218.1, read on the forward strand.
CCGGATTTGTTTTGTCACGCGTTCGTTTCGTTTCGTTTCTTGAACACTCCGAATGCAGTTCCATGCCGCGACCGGGAGCCGGTCCGGTCATAAATCACAAACTTATATTTCGTTCTCTTTTGTAATGGAAACTTGCCTCTAAGATTTGCTGATAGGGAGCACCGCTAGCAGATGGTGGTTGTTGGCGTGCCTGACACTTCCCAAAGTGGCAATCACGGCGCACGGGGTGAGGGTCGGTGCGAGTGAGCTGACGAGTTGACAGCAACTGTGTGGTTATCGCGCAAATATTTACAACCCACCCAAAGGCACTGCAGCTGCGTTTTATTGGTTTTCAGTGGTAAGGATGTTTGAAGAAGTACTTGAAAATTGTGATTTTTTTTACGCACTATAAATTAACTCTGGAAATAGGTCGTTTAATAGCACTAGATTTGAAAAATCTAAATAAGTCAACAGCGTTGATGGTTAATAATTTTAAATAAAAATTATCCCAAAAATTATAGCAAAACAAAATCCTCTAAAATCCCTCGCACCATAATCTTCTGCCGTCATTTTCTTTAACAGCAATAAACAAAAATAAGCATCAAAGCCTAAACTTGAAACCGTATCGTATGAAAGAGCCACCAACTAAGCTTTAATTCCTGTTAATTTCCAGCAAACGCGCCACCAACGGCCTCGAGCGTCGGAAAACCATGTGGTGAAATATGGCGAACATTGTTTTGTACAAATTCTAACAAATTATAAACCGTCCGCTCTCTGCGATACCCAGCCCACCTTTCCACCGCATGCGAACCTAAACTAGTGACCATTTTCAAGGACCCCGGAGCAGAATTCGAAAAGGACGCGACAAGTTCAACCCGTCCGCAGGAACACCCGTCGTTGCCGGCACCTTCCAGCCGGCACGGGAACGGGATACGGAAAGCGAATCTCGCCTGCTCACCTTTCCCCCCGAAAAGCGGCACGCTTATCTCGCTCGACAAATCGTACAGCATATTTCTGTCCGCCGGTTTTCGCCCCTGCTTCGCGCACACCTCACGCTCGTCCAGTTCGCAAATGAGAAAAACAGAGCAGCCTAAACAGTGGCCGACTGAAAAAAAAAAAACAAAAAACACCCGAAAGCGTGCACACAATACCGACAAATGAGAACAACACGCTCTCGAAGGGGAGGTGACGAGAGCGAGGTTAGCAACAGAACAAAAAAAAAGGAACACAAAATCTTCCCCGGCTCCGGCGGTGCCTCCGATGTCCGGTGGTGCACAAATAAATGAGTCAAAAACAGGGCCCTCAACACAAACACATACACACTCGTACCGGGCGAGGTCGTCCTGCTGATATGAAACGGCTGACACTGGCTTCAAGCCAGGGACGGTTCAGCCGCTGAAAAACAGCGTTTCCCGGGCGTTATCTGGGCGGAAAAATAATTGTACCTCAGGTGTTTGCAATTAACTTGAATACTTGTTTACCATTTTGCTGTGCAGCGTCAGCTCAGGTCGGAACGGAGCGCTCTGTCCGAGTGGCCATTGGTTGGTTTTGAAAAGCAGAAGTCGGCGAGCGGACACACCTGCTGCTCATAAATCCCTAGCCTGCGTCCTTCGCTGCGCGATTGCTGACGGTGGCCTGGGTGTTTGAATTTGCATCCGAGCCACACGTCGTCCGAGGTTCGCGCACACACTCGGGGCATCGGTCGCGCCGGTTCGTTCCCGTGATGCAACAGCCAATCCTGATTGGAATCTGTCGTGCCTTCATCGATGCTGTGGGTGGGTGCGAGCCTTTTGTGTCCCCGTTTTTATTCTCCTCGCAGCTACTCCACACGAGGCGTGTAATTTATTTCCGTTCCCACGTTCTCAAGGTTCTCGTTCTCGCACGGCGCACTGCGAGGTGGTGAGGTAAAATCCCCATCTTTAGTGCCTGAGGACACTGGACAACCGGTTCGGCCCGAGCGGACAAACCACGGGACAGCCAACAAAACCGAACAGCCAGTATACACACATTAACCTTTCGCTATCGATTTATTATTCCTGCCCGTGGGCCTGGCGGTACCGGGTGCTTTGGGGTGGTCGCAAACTCTGCACCCCACCTGCTAGTGGTCGTTCTTCAATTCTTCACCGACCACCGAAAGGAGCCCCTGCCACCGGGCTGACACTGACTGAGTGGAAAGGAGGTCCCATAAGTCCCACTCCCCGTCCTGGAGGCGTCGAAAGGCGTCGAAAGTTAAAAGGCTAAACACAGAAGGCACTACGACAGAGCGAGAGAGAGAGAACAAGAAAGAGAGAGGGGGGGAGCCCTGTGCTCACCGTGAATACTTGGTGGAAAGAAAAACCAACCCACACCGGAAGTAGCACCGAGCACCGCAAAAACAGCTCGTTTACATACGAAAAACATGCTTTCCGGAAAACAACAAAATCAATGCCTGCCATGCCTGACCGAGGCATGCCGATGAATATGGCGTGCGGAATGGCCCACCCCCCTCCCCCCCTTCCAGGCCGGGGTGCTGGAATGAGGTATGAGGTCTGAGAAAAACCGTCACCTGCCACTACAAACGTCACGAAATTACTTTACCCCGTCCTTCCACCCTACCCTTCCCCACCTTCTCACCTTGGCCACGACAGAACCCAACCACCACCACCAGTTCATTGGACCGAACCATATGGGCCTAATCCTTTCGTCCTTGTGCTCTACGGGTTTTGTTGTTTGCTCCACCGTCCCACCCATGTGCGGAAACTATGGGCCTGCCACGGTGGCAGGGGGAACAAGAGGGGGGAGGGATTTTGTTTTTGTCATTCGAGACGAATATTTCATTCGACTTTCGATCACTCGGCCACGGACCCCGGTGTTGCGACAGATACTAAGGGAGCAGCCAAGGCATGATTTGATTTCGAGCCACATTTGTCAACAAAAACAAGTGCAATCAATGTCAAAAACATTCGTTTTCGCCCCTCAGTTCGCCCGATGAGGGGGTGAGTGTTTTCGATTTTTTATTATTTTCCAGAGGCCTCCTGGGTCCTGAGGTTAGTTTTTGTTTGGAATTTTCTATTTATTTTTTACATTAATGATTTTTTTCCGTACGTGCATCTGTTTTTCGGAAGCGAGCTACAGAACGAGCGTAAGAGTGGGAGGGCAGTTCGTTCCAGAAAAAAAAAACTATCAACCAGCATGGAAAATTACTGTTTTGAATAACACTCGCATGAAACTTTTCTATCTCGCCTGCCTCTTCTGCCCCTCGTCCTCTTGCCACCAACACCGCTACCGGTTGGAGTTCGGTATGCAAAACACTCCAAACACTCTTGTCAGTGTATGTGTCGCCTGTCACGCATAGCTTGTTGATATGGAAGTGGCTTACTATCAGAATTCACTTGTCAATCCGATCTACAGTGGACATACTCAGTAACGGGGCCGTACGGTCCCATTACAGCGTAAGGACGTGAAAAGTTGTTGACACAAACCGATGCTCCTCGAAGGCCTAAAATGAGTTTCGTAATTAAAAGTAGTACAATGTAATTGAATTCCATCACATGGTAGGAAAGTGTTTTTTTCTGTCCACCGCAGACGTTATACATTCTACGATAGTATCACGCAGACCGTTTCAAATCAGTAATAACTAAAATGTGGCAGTGAAAAATTGTCCAAAAATAATTTTCATTTCACTTCTTTCGACTACTTTTAGTTCAAAATTATTTGCGCCCAAATATATGCATCTAGTACAACATTTACATTTCAATGTTTTTTTCGCACAACCCAAAAAGCTTCAGTAACTTCTTTAATCAGTTATAAATCGATTTCGATAAAAATATGATATTTTTCATCATAAGAAAACAAACAATGGAATAAAACATGGCAATTTTTGTACGTATACAACTTCACATATCTATCGTTTCGATCTACTCTTACGCTCAAACACGTGTAAGCCATTATTTGCAATGAGCTTCCGCCTAGAACAATTTTTTGTGTATTAAATCCTTCGTCTGCTGCATCCGAGCGGTGGTTCATCTAAAACAATGGAAGCTAATCGTTCATTATAACTTTATCCACAGGCCCCTCGCTCGCTCCTACCGCCCGCCAACGGTCAGTTTAAGTAAAGCTTAAAAACTCGCGCTAAACTTTGCAACCCAACCGTACGGCCATTCCACAGTGCGGCCGCCCCGGGTGCATATTTTCATTGTAATAATTTGCGCAAACCACCGGGACGGATAAAATAGATTTAGGTGAAACAAAAGTAAAACATAAAACGCCAGCCTGCTCACCCCTCCTCACCACAGTAAATGAACGCATGAGAAGGGCGAGCTGTTGCAGCTTTTGCATCCGGTCCGGTCTCGACGCGCGCGCGCGCCCTGGGACATTCCGTTCACATGCCGCGCAAATTGGCAATCTTTTTCTCGAGCACGTGTGTGTGTGTGTTGGTTCTGGCTCCTTTTGCTCGGTGGCAGTTAATTCATTTCGGGTCGGGTACGTCGGAAAGTTCCATCTTGTAACGTTCGCGAACCACTCCACACCACTCCGGTCGGACGGTCGGTCGGTCGGAATGCAAAGGTTCTCCCGAGGGCCACCATCACCACCACAACGGTGATGCACTCGCAACTTTCGCGTGCACATTTGCGTGGTCGGGTCCAGGTATGGGTCTGGTGAGTGAGAGTTTCAGGTTGCCACTTTCGGTTGTGAAAAGCGTTAGTATGTGGTTGACTTTGCGGGAGACAGGGGTGGTAGGAAGGGAATGAGAGCGGTGCTGACCACATAGTTGACATTTTTGACTTCCATCACGGGTAGGTGAACGAGGTTAGTAACGGTGCGGAGTTCACGAATTAGCCCGGCCTGACGTTACAGTTCGCGCTCAGAAGCTTCAGCGTTACGTAGTGAGCTGACATACGAGCGAAGCGGTCGCAGTAAGTTTGGGAGCAAATTGTATAAACTATTGCATTTTATTCAATTTAATTTTGAATAAATTGTTCTCGTGTTCTCTCGCTGTTCTCTATCAAGTTGTTTCTTTAGTAGGAATTACCATGTGATTTTAAAGTTGCTTAAGCCTAAATGTATGCAACGTTTACACAAAATCAAAATACGTTTAATTTCGAAATTCCTCAATCTCCTTCCTTTGCACTTCGACATTAAAGTACACCCCTTTAAATCCCGTTAGTTCACAGTGAAAAAAAACAAAAACACAATAAAACTTCCGACACCCTGATAAGGCGAACTTCGCAACCAGCACCAGTGTGTGCCCGATGCAAAACAACCGAGACATAGTTGCTGCCACTCCACTTTCGTCACTCTGTGCACATTCGGATCGGTTTCTCACCGTGTTCGGCATCGTTAACCATGCATCGTGCAGCAAACAACCACGCGCCACCGGGACGCCCACCTCCCACGCCACCACCTAAAGGTATTGCAATCGAATGGATGCAATCGTTCTCATTCTTGCTCCGGCTCTACCTCACCCCACGACGCGGTGGCTATTTTCTTTGATTGCGCGTTTATCTTGCGCCCGTGTTTGATTGAAGTGAAATGATGTTTTAAAGCGTGTTTGTGCAAACAGGCATCGCACACGCGGGCTCGCTGCGAAAGAAGCTTCGCTTCCTTTGTCTTTGTTTTGTCTCGGCAAAAAGCACAACATCTCGCCCGGTACCGTTTGATCCTTTCCTTTTGTTTTCTGCTGCGCTTCGCCCCTCCGAGTGAGGCGCAATTTTTGAGGTGGGGAAGGGTGACGCTTTCCGGTACGAACGATTCGATTTTCGCGATGAGTCGCTCGCAGTGTGTGAGTGTGTGTTTGTTCATTTGTTGTTTGTTTGTACGCTTTCCCATACGTCCGGCACCGCTTGTCTACGATTGTGCGGCGAGGATGGAAGCGCCGTTCACAATCTCGAAGCAATTCGAGCAAACGCTGGCTGCCTCACGCTTTTGGGCTCATATGTTTGTTTGTTTGTTTGCCTGCTCGATCGGTTGGTTCGTGTCGCCGACACAACGTTGGGACACGTTTTGTGTTTGCACAACGATTTGAGAGCTTTTGTATCATTTTAAACCTTTTCTGCTAAATTTGCTATCATCATGCTAGTTTCCGAAAAACTATGAAAATTGTCATATTAATTTTATTTATCAGATAACGCAAAACACACCAGACAATCGACACAC
>JXXA01014219.1:0-12918 GCA_000956255.1 Anopheles punctulatus
GGGGAAGGGGTGTTGAGAGAAAAAGAAGAAGGTAATGTGAGCAAGAAGGCAAAAATGTACCATATGTGTGTGAGTCAAATGATTCGCGAGTGCCGCCGGCGGCTGACGAGCTTATCAGGAAGTGTTGGAGCCAGTGCAGGCATGCATGTGCGTGTAGTTTGTGCATACTTGTGCCCACCGCACGCGCTTAGATGGTTGCAATTTTTTCTGCCTTTTCTTCCTCTTTTTTCCGCTTCCCGTCGAGTTTACGCTATGCCGGCACTGCGCGGGTCGGTTGTAACGTAATGCAATTGAAGCGATATTTGACCTGAACCCGAGTCACGGTCGAGCAATGAACGATCACGGTTTAAGGGACGTTATTTCTGGCATTTTTAATAGTTTCTTCTTTCGTTCTAAACAGACGCGTTTTGGTAGCGTGCAAAAGTAATTGTAGATAGGACATGCATCTTTACTACGTTCAAAAGCTTTTGAAACGTTTCACACCGTCACGTAAGATGGTGGCAAAAGACACTGTCGTTAACAACGGCGATACATTTTAAACAGCACACGGGATGCATACGTTGTGCAACGATTCGCCGCTCACAAATCTGTGATATGACACACGCAGTCGGAAGTTTATCATTTCCGAGCAGCAAGCAATTTTAAAGTCTAAACTAGCACGAACAGCATGCTAAAAACAACGCCGCATGCCTTGAATGGGAGGTGCAAAGGGGGATCTGAAAGAGGCTGGAAAGGAAATAGCTAGCAGATTGAGAGATTAAATGGTCGTTTGACTTTAAATGAAGTTTTGCGTGTTTATAAATGTTTTACCACGTGTTTTGCTGTTAGAGCTAATCTGTGATTTAGTTTATGTTTTTGACTGTCTAATGTACACAGTCGTTGTACGTTGCTAGTGGAATGAAATAACTGCTGGAAATGAAATAAATGTCCTTCTCCTGCGATGAAAATTTAAGGAGCCTATGTGAGTGTTATTTGCGTTTCTCAGTAAACATGCAAGCACCACCTTGCACAAGTACCTCATGCTACCTTAAACCGTCATGCCTGTAGTACTTGCATTTTTTGCTTCCTGTACCTATACTGCATTACAATTGGCTGCATTTGCAAACTGCTAGCGGCTGTTAAAGCCCTTTACCACTACAAACAACGATAACGATACTTTATATCCCCGTGGGTCCACACGCTCGTCAATCGCCAAATTGATTCACCTCAGTAGGAATATTTTTCCTCGTCGTCCAGTCTAGTCGCTCGCATCGCTGTCTAGTTCAATCGATTAGAGCTTATTTTTGTTGAGAGTTCAGTAGAAGTACTGCTGTCGGTTGGGTGGTGATGGTGAAGCCCTCGGGAAGGTCGGATATCGTATGTATCCGGCATAACAATGCTCATACAGCCTGCCGGTCCTCATCCAAGGCGACCGGTGACGTCAAACGGCACTCAAAAGACACTGATGGTGGCATTATCTTTGGAAACCGTCGAGCACTCCCCGGCTGTGTACCGTCAGTGGTTTTTATTCAACCCAATTTCTAACCCTGAAGGTTCGGGTGTGAAAACTGATGGCAATATTTTTTTGTGTGTGTGTGTTATATTTCATCGTATCACTAACGCGGACAATATATCGATATATACCCCTCCGCAATCTCTAGAAACTCTTCCGTGTTTTGGCTCAGCTTGACTTTGAAGTGCTGCATTAAGGTTTCGCTAGATGCGCATGTCCCTAAGCTTACGTCTAGTTGCAGTGCAATCAAACTCGGGTAAATATTTGACCCCATCAGCAACGGAATGTGGTGGTGATGATTGCTTTCCACTCTAGAAACGAAGGCTTCTGTTGTGAAGGTGGCGTGTGGCGGAAATAAACAGCATCCAAATCAAATAGTTTACCGTGGAATTCCCTTTCTCGTACAACCGTGCGCCGTGTACCGGGATACCGCAGGCCGCCTTCCGGTTCAGAATGATAGGGCAATGGTAAGGCAATATTGTCGCCAGATGCTTCAAGGACTTTTTTTTCCTACTGAGCAAAGGGTAGGTGTCACGATTGGTACACATTTCACAAGAAAGCGACATTCTTGAACGCGTGTACTTGTGTACATAAAACGCTGTGGAAATATGAGATGCACGAGCTAGACAGTCCAGAGTAGCAATAAAGAGTGGTTGTACGATCTTTTAATACAATAAAAAAGTAGATTGTATGATATTTACCTATGAACATGTATAAGTGATAAGCCACTAAAGTATAGCATCGTATTAGTTTCCGCTTGTAAAGATGTTAATTTGTCACATTTGTCTAAATGATCCCAACCGTCTAACCGTCTAACAAGGGTCCAACAATCACGAGCGACCAAATCTGACCGTAGAATATAGCACCGGGCGGTGTGTAGAGGTTAATTAAGCTGTTGCAGCCGATTGCTAGAGGTTGGCTGCTACCTATGCTCACAAGTCTCACTAGCTTCGTACACCGCTGAAAACATGCTTGAGCTCAGTTGTGTCGCGGTGGAGATAAATTGCGACCCGACCTCGGCCGTGATATTGAACGCCGTTTTCTAACGAAGTTTACAAACGAACAAACGACCGATTGAACGAATGAAGGTGGAGGACATCCGTCATTAGGCAGGCGAACTAAAAATAGTGCTTCAAACTCTGTTGCTCTTTCACTCGCAAACTTTCCGTCTCTTTCGCTTTCCGTTCCTCCGTCGCTAGTACGACGTTCATAGAGAATGCGGCAATTCGATGTCATCGCATGTTCGTTATGTATTCCCAGATGTGTTCCGAAATCGGAGTCGATTTAACCAACACCCCCACTGTTCCTTTTACTTTTCGATACGTATCGTGAACGATTTAGCTGTCCTGTTACTTGTTACAGGAAGTATTAGCATTGTGATAGTAGCTAGATTGGAAGTTATCTTAACTCGTGTTCCTTTAGGCAAACTCATGTTGCTACATGGAAGAGGTAAAGATGTTCACTAAGTCCATCCTAGCGTTCTTGATACCGTAACTAAGCCTTATCATACTTTGATTTGAAATTAGAAACTATGATAAAACAGTCGCATCCCGGGTAATGAAGACGTAACGAACGTTTTGCTTTTACGTCCGATCTAACAAATCTGATAACGCTAAGGATCACCGTGGTACATAGTAACAACAGCCTATGTATGAAAGCACCGAGGGTGTTGTGAAGAGGCTGCAATTTATGGTCTGTTTACTTTTTTGTGTCCCTTCGTCTGAATGCATCCCACAAACACTAGAGCCTGTCTTGTGGTTGCTGATACTTAGCATATCGTAAACTGTTCTGTAAATACAAACACGACCGGATCTCGTGCGGTCCGGAGGTGAAGTGGATGATAAGCGATGTAAGTTCTGCACCGACATTTGCATTTTCTTGTGTGTTCGTGGAGCATTTATTTCAGCGTACGAAAACTAATCAACATGTTTGAACCGAAGGGTTCAACCGAAGCAAGGGTTTTACTGTATAGTGTACACATTCTTGTCTAGATCGTATCTAATCAATTTATGTCTTATTTTCTTGTCATTTGCAGGACGTCGCGAGCTGGAGGGGAGAAACAATTAATTTGCTCTTGTACCTTTGCTTCTTTTCAAAATGGTGAGTATTGTTTTTTTTATTAGTGTGCAAGAAAAGTCAACAATTATGAAAACCTATTTTAGAATTAAAGAAGAATTTATTTTCTTAACAAGCAACAAAATGTACCTTCCATAAGTTTGACTGAAATGAACGGAAACGGATGTTTTTACCAAAAATATTACAAAATTCTTCATTTGATTGGAAATCATTCTCATTGAACGGTACGATTTGTGTTAAGGGAAATTGGGAAACTATCCCAAGCCGTTTTTATACGTTTATCGCCTGATTTTTGGCAATTTGACATTTCTCAGTCCAACACATCAATAATTGTACTAATAATATTGTGTAGCCGGTTGTTTATTAACTTGGAAGAAATATAACCTCTTTGGCAGCCCGAATCAATCCATGTAAAAGCTCTTAAAAGAAAGATACTTTAGACCTTTTACTTAACCTCGTCCACAACGAGTATTAATGCAAAAACTCATTCCCAGGGAGGGTATTTTTCAACCCAAACAAAGTTTGATACAGTACTAAAAAATGGCGACCTTGAATTCGCCTTCTAAATACTAACACTTAGGTTTTGCCTGCTAACATCTCGGTACGAACTGAGCTACTTTTCATGTGTCACCGCCACAATCGCTAAATGTCTAGCAACAATTCTACATTTTATTAAGATCTTTATTGTTTTCGAGAAGCTGTAACACTTACTTACACTACAAATTTACTAATTTTAGAAAACAGTATTGCCTATATTACTTTTTTAATGGGTTTATGATTAAATAACTTTTGGAGTATTATTATTTTTCTTCTAGGCTGCGCCACCAACAGACGGCATTGTACTTGCTATCGCGCTAGATAATGCGAACATTAATAATGATAAGCCAATTGAGTCACTTGAGTCTGTGAACGCCAACGTATCCTTTCTACCGGAGCTTTGCTACATTTTGCATAGTGATGACATCCACAACGATGGCTACCGTTGCACCGTCATCGGCCACGCTGATGGCGCCTTCAATACCGTGTCTGACTACCTTCCCGGTGGCTTCAGCGCGCAGTGTTGATCAAACAGTCAACATCGGCGACCAAGGTGTAGGTGCTACTAATGGCAGCCGACTTGCTCGCAAAAAAGAGTTCCTGGCCGAGGTGAACCGTACCACGTCGTTGAAAACACTATCGTGTGATTTGAGTGAGATTTTAGTGAAAAATCTAAGCCTTAAGCGCAGTGAAACGTCCGAACGGCGTGCACAAACCGAGGCGTTCGAGGAACTGTCAACAACAACGTCGGGTCAGGTCCAGCAGCACCTACAGCACAGTCCCGCGGTAGGAAGTGACACTGATGGTTGTAGTGGTGTTGGTGCTAGCAGTGGTTACGGTAGTAGCGGCAATCGCACGCAAGGCACCTTCTGCTGCGACACGTTTACATCGGTAAATAAGTTCATTCGGTTGAAACGTGTTTCGAGTGACGGTAGCAATCTGAGCCGGCTGTCATCCGTAGTCACGACGACGAATGCCGGCAGCGGTGCAAACCACACCAAGATCGTAGAACCTGCCTCGAGCAAACCGCCTCCCGGTACGTTCAAGCGAGTGGAAATAAGTGTATGCGAGCGAACGCCCAGTGACAAACCGATCGGTTGTGTCACTGGTGGATCGCACGTTCGGCGACCGGGCAGTGAGTCCGAGTCCGAGAGTGGAGAAGAAAGTGGTAACGAATTATCGACCGATGTGGTGCGCAAGAGTGTCATCGTGAATCAGCTCGATCAGGTCGACGAACGTTGTCCGCTACTGGTGGATGGCGATGGCCCTGCATCGACTATAGCGCTGCACAAGAAGAAAACGACGCTGGTGTTTACGAGGAAGAAAGTTGCGGAAGAACCGGGCGAAGCTAGTGATTTAACGCCGACCGCTTCCGGCTCGCTGTGCGCTGCTGCACCGAAAGTGCTTTTGCGTCGGCACGTACGACTTAGTGGCGATCAGTGGTTGGGGAAAAGTGAAGAAAACAACGGAAAGGGAGCGCTGAAAAGGCGTAGCTTACAGTGGCCTGCTGGTTTCCAAGCGAGCCGTAGCGATAGCATAACGACCGAGTTGACAAACGTAGCAGAAAACCCTCGGAGGGATTGTGCGAATACGTACCACAAATTTCGCCATTCGTGGAACGCGCCAGGATACGATATTCTCGAGGAGGACAGTGGCGTTGACGCGAAAGGTGGAGATTTCGGAAAGGTAGGTTGAATGAATACAAATTTGAATCGAGACATGTCGACATAAGTTATAAAAATGTTTGGTTCTGCAGGATTTTACTTCCATTATTCACAACCTGGCTGGACTAAGGAACCACCACCTTGCGAATGGGACACAAGAGTCCGTGTCCTTGCTGGAGCAGCACTCGCCTCAGATTGTACCGTCGAAGGCAACACGGCCTACCTCGCTCGGGGGCACCGGGCAGGGGCTGCGGCGTGGTCCGACGAGCTGGATGCAATCATCCCCGATGGTACCCACGAGCGGTACCGGTACGGGTGGAGGTGTTGGAAGCGGCGGAGGCCATGGGGAAGGTAGTCCGCATACCGGATCACTAACTGGTCCGGTACCTCGCAAACGACGCTTCGAAGCATTCCTCAAGAACCTTGTTGGTCGGCGACCGTCGAAGGAGCCACCACCGGCTCCACCTCCGCCACCACCACCACTACTGAGCTCACCCGAGATAAAGATCAGCAAGAGCCCGTCCGAGCACAACCTTGCCGACATCACTCGGAGTCGGTTGAACATCTCGACCACCTCACTATCGTCTGTCCACCAGAAGCTGTGGTCGGTGGTGCCGCTCCTAAAGCGCGATGTAAGCTGCAACAGCCTAGCATCCCCGAAAACGACGCCACTACTGCTGGACAGTCAGATGACGTCCTCGGGCGACGGTGCTGTTGGTCTGGGACCACTCAGTATCGGTTCGGGTTTAAAGGTTGGGCCTGGCGGCTTGCGAAAATGTGAGACCGTCCTGGCACTCACCAGTGCGACCTCCCAAACGCTAGAACCGATAAGGCCACTGAACCGGCTGCGTAACTGCGCCTCTGTGGCAACCTGTTCCCGGTGTTCTAGTCTTCTATCGCTAGCCGCGGCCGGATCGCGTTACTCGCTCAACGCCTCAAATGGCGCGTTCGTACCCGTTCCCGGGTCTAACGATCGACAAGAAGTGAACGAAGGTACTGCTATCGCGGCTCCCAGGATGAAAAAATCGTCCGGCGATGGTAGTTCCAAGCGAAAGTACGTAGGTAACCTGCTCCGGCTAACGACGACCAGTTGCTCCTCCTCAAGTTCGACCTCCGCCGCCTCATCACCCTGCTCATCGTCGACTTCGTCGTCGTCGTCCTCGTCGGGTGCTTCGTCACCGTTGCCGAACACCGTGACGGGTAGCCCGGCAGGAGCCAGTGCCACCGGTGGCGGGTCCATCTCATCGAAAAACGTCATGTTCGTCGCTAGTCCTACGAAGCTGGTCCCGGTCTCACCGACCAATAATGCCGCAACGACGACAACGATAACAAAGGCCTTAACGCCAACGATTAAGTTCACCTGCAAACTGTGCCTTGGAGAGTTCAGTGCCGAGAACCTGACGCGAATCACGCAGTGCGCCTGCTCGTTCTGCACCGAGGTAAGTACGGTTCAGCATTAATGACCCACTTGCGTTATCTTCATTTGTCACCGGCCTTTCATAAATGTTTCCAACGATTCTGGCTCAAGTACACAATGAAAAGTAATGGTTTTTTGGTAAAACGATGGTAAAAGGTTTCACACCCCTTGCCAACCGACTTATGATTGGGATAAACCGCTTAGATAATAGCCAAGTAGTGTGTTCATGTTGGAAAATCCGCGTATTGGAATACACAGATTGTTGGGAAAATACTCGAAAGCGTTTTCGATTCGAAGCACGTATTTCTGGGGTCAGTTGGTACTTACATAAAAGAGGTTAACTTGCTTTGCTCTACGGCCATAGCACCGTAGAAGGCAAACACTGAGTTATATGATATGTGGCGACGGTGTTAAGTGACAGATGGCCTCCAGCCCAGACAAGTACCGTTTTATGCCATCGAACTTCCGTTGCGTGCACCCTGTCTGTGTTGCATGCTGTTCGATTACAGATGTAGTACCCGTATGTTCCACTTCCCGCCCCCGCTATCAATCTATTAAATCCGGAAGGATTGAACCTAAACATCGGCCAGGCACGTTGAACGAGAGGCAAGGCGACCACGCAATGTCGCGAAAGATAACTGTAGTCCGTCGCCATCTCCGTTGGTCCATTGGCAGGAGAACCGGCAATGCCGGTGCGAGATGTAGCTTGCAAAAAACCGGTATTGCTGCATCCGCAGAGAATAGTCATTGAGTGCGCTGGAACGAACACATTCGGGTCGTGTGTTGGTGTGGGCTCGACCAGGAAGCGGTCGTCCAACCGCGTGGAAGCCGCAGTTGTTTGATGTTAAGTACCAGAGTTTCACTTCGTAAATGGACGTGAGGAGGTATTTTTGGTGTGGTAGTAGTATGCTTTGCTTTTTGCGAGGAATTTCGTTGCGAACGGAAATATCGCTCTTTGCTTGTCGTGGTTGTAATACGTCGTTACTGAAACCATGAGCTCATCGTCTTGCCAAGGTGCGCCATTGTGTTGATGGTGAGAAGCTCAGCGCCACAGCCAATAAAAAGAGACTGTATTACGAGTGTCCAGTTCAATTGACAATTCAAATAATATGTGGTAGAGTGAACTCCGCTTGGGGACCCTAAGCGGTATGGTAGTAAACCCTTGTCCAGTGGAAATTACAACTCGCTATCGCTACCTTGTCGAGTGCGTGGTTCTTTAACGACCGAAAAACTTGCAACAACACTACGTAACGTTGAGTCATGAGCACTGGTGTCTTGTTTACTTTGCAAGATGTATTTGGACATCCCGTATTTTCTGGAATAAACTAACTCATACTCATACTACACCGAGTCATCCACCACTCTCATCCATCGAAGGGTTTTACCTTCATTCCAGTGGGCTCGTACTGCAAATTATTACTAAGGTCACAACTGTGTATACGCCCACACGAAGGTTTTGCTGAACTTCCAATGTGATAAGAATTGCGAGCACGCCGAGCACCTGCATACATGCCCATTCACCAAATTTTTAAGACTCTCCCGCCCGTTGCGGTTCATCCGAGCACCAAAGCATGGTTGTTGGTCTGGGGATGATACGAATCCGGTTACGAACCGGATTGTGTAGACAAATATTTGCCTTTTGATCAATGGCAGGCATTCTTCGACTGTTTTTCTTTTGGCTGTTTTGTGTCAAATACGTTTTAATATGAAGCTTGCTTAATTGCGCAGTTTTTAAATAGGACTCAAACTAAAATTGGTTTGTGAATCATTTCCATTATTATCTCGCCGTTTAATACCGATACACGATCTTACACACATACTAGCCTGTTGCTGTTTTTCTGGAAATAAAATAACGTCGAAGAAATGTAGGTCTTATGTTTGGAATTTCCATTATACCCGCTGTAAGATCTGTCCTATCTTGCTACGAAGAAGAAATCTGGAAGATCCTTGTCGTTAGCACTGAACGGAGGTTTAAAACTATAGGAGATAACTTCGCCGTAGCTCGATAAAATTTGTATCTCAATTGTATGCTTTGAAATTGTGCAATTAAATATATTTTTTCATATCTTTTTCAAATCTTGATCGCACTACTGAAATGTCAAATACATTTTTCAGTTAGCAAATGCATCGCTACGGTGAGCAACTTGGAATAGTGTCGGGCAGATTTATTCACAATACTCTGTATGCACGGAACAAACTCTGCAGCCATGCACTGCAAATACTCAGCCGTGTGACC
The DNA here is from genome assembly GCA_000956255.1 of Anopheles punctulatus. Taxonomy (NCBI): domain Eukaryota; kingdom Metazoa; phylum Arthropoda; class Insecta; order Diptera; family Culicidae; genus Anopheles; species Anopheles punctulatus. The sequence continues at coordinate 9,423 of JXXA01014219.1, forward strand.
GAGCGAGTAGACCACCTCCCGTTGATGTTGGTTGAAGTCAGTGAACCTCTCCAGAACTCCTCGTTACTCAGTCTTCATACACGAAACATACTGTCTTTGCTTGCATTTCCAGCCTCATTTCCAACAACGTGCCTGTAGTATGTTCACTTTGCAATGCGATTATGCATACACCATGTCTTCATACGCACTGCCTGCCCCCTGTGCAGAAAGGGAGAATTGTTCTTCACTTTACCCGTCGAGCTTGATATGCTTACATTGCTGCATGTGGGTCGGTGTAAATTAATACAGCTGTCCGCTGAGTCGGGTGCCCTTCAGTCTCTAATGATGTGTAGTCAGTAATCTTTAGTCTTGACTTTCTTTAGTTCTCAGTCGCTTCAATAACGTTGCATTATGCCGGTTTGCATCCCGCTTCCTTCATTACGGCGAGTTTGCAAAATTATTATTTTGTGCAACTGACGCCGTGTTGCACTTTATCTATAGAACCATTGTCAGAAAATATGCGAAAATTAAATTCCTGCTTTTACTGTCTTACACGCAGTGAAAAATAAGCATAAATATACACCATTCATGATTATTAGTGGCATACTACGCTAAATGTAGCTGTTTAAAACAACTATCTGAAAAGTTATTTACTTTTTTTGCGCAATCAAGATAACCCGGGACAGAGAAACGTAAAACGGCTTCAGAAATTTGTTTCACAAGTGTTACAATGTTTTATTTGTGTAGAGAATATTTTTAATTGTTTCCTTCGGCAAGAGCATGTTGTTTTCCAAGAAATAGAACAAAACTCGAAAGCCCCCGAAGGTCGATTTCAATTCGCAGCCTGTGCGAGCCACTTACCTTGTGAGCCACTTACCCTGTGAAAGGAAATGTAGAGTAAAAAAAGTGCAAAATTAAATGAACTTCACTTACACGTTCCCCGGGGCCCGGTTTTTAAGTAGATTACATAGGACATTCGTTGTGGCGAGTACGCCGTTTCCTGGACGGAACGATTCTGCTTAAAGAAACTGCACGTATTTCTGTTTTATTGAAATTGTATGTTTATCGCTTCGTTTTACTCAGTTGCAGTGATTTGCATGAACATTTACATAGATTTTTTATGAGTAATTTTGTTTCCCTTTCGTCCTGCATTTCTATGGCCAGAGTAAAGGTTTGAAAAATTCTTGGCGTGATTCCTACCCGTTCTTCCTCTGGAGGTGGAATTCTTAAAAAGATTTCTTGTGTGCCGGGTTGGAGAAAGGTTTAACAATAAGAATTCGCTCGCCTTCAGTATGTACGATCGGTACGAAATGGTTGACCTAGATTTTTTTTCTTATTTTGCTTTGCATCGTGTCTGCCAGTGGTGATCTGCGTAGGATTCTGGATTCCGTTCGACGCCTCTGCGTGTCTGGCAAGATGCCTGACAGTGAAGCATAACAAAAAACACAGAGAAAACGGATTTACGTTTCTATAGCACCTCTTGATACTATACAATTTCAATGTTTGGTGCATTTTGAACAATGAGAAGATAGCTTTCTATTCATAATTATAACAATGACACATCATTTAATTTGTTGGTACTAAAAGCAACATTGTGTTGTTACGCCCATTTTTTCCTGTTTTTATTTGCAGTTGAAATAAATAAAATAAAAAAATGTAAACAAAATCGTACGGCGTTATTTTTAAAGATAATTTATTCGGCATCGAGCTTGAGAGAAAAAGCACAGCTAAACTACTAAACTACGCACTTTGCTGAACGCTGCTATTAGTGCTGTTATTTGCGGTTTTTCCACACAACCATCAGCCAGCCGTTCTTCAATCGACGCCAAGTTGATGAGCAACTGGGAGGTAACTCGTGGAGGAACTTCCAGTCGGTTCACGACAAGGTGTATCTCCGTTAGTATGTCCTCCAACGCTAGACCTTTCTGCGTTTTAAGATGCTGAATTTCTGTACGAAAAAAAGGAAATATAAGCTAATAATATCTATGATAAATTGAGGAAGAATTTAACACTTACTATCGTAGCATGTTTTAAACGACTCCTCGTTTAGCAGCCAGAAGATGATATCATTTATATCCTGCTTGAGAGGATGTCCTACACAGTTGTACACATTCACCTCCGTTACGTTTTTGTAGGCCATCCAAGTGCTTTGTAGAACATTCAGCACTTTTCTCATATCACCGCCAGCAAGTGTCATAAGTGCTTTTTTGCCATCTTCGGTCACCTCAATTCTGTAAGGCGAGAGAGGAAACGTTAAACTAATAATTCAATTCCTGTTTTTGTTACCTTTCCAACATTGTTGTTTGTTTGCTTGCGTGCTTACCCTTCCGCTTCGATTACGTGCTCCAATCGCGGCAGAATTTGGTTGGGCGAGAGCGGTGCGAAACGGAACCGTGTGCAACGTGACTGTATCGCCGGAATGATTTTGCTTAGGTAGTTGCAAATAATGCAGAATCGCACATTCTCCGTGTACTTTTCTATAATGCGCCTCAGTGCGTTTTGTGCATCGTTGGTCATGGCATCCGCCTCGTCAAGTATAATCAGCTTGTAACCGCCCTTAAAAATGGTCCTCGTGGAAGCAAAGTCCAGAATCTGGCCCCGGACAATATTGATGCCGCGATCATCCGATGCGTTTAGTTCAAGTACCATCGAACCGAAAGATTGTGGTTTGTAGAGTTGTCGGGCACAGGCCAGTATCGTGCTAGTTTTACCCGTTCCTGGTGGACCGTAGAACAGCAGATGCGGTAGTTGTTCTTCTTTGATGAATTTGTTAACTGTTGAAACGAAGCGAAACTTATTAAATGTGCTAATCCTCTGAGTGTGCTCATTTCAAGGACAGATTTTGCTGTCCGGCATGGTGCTGCTACCGTACTTACTGGTGCTAATGATTTCCTCGTGCGAAATCAGATCTGTTAGCGTTGCCGGGCGATACTTTTCCACCCATGGAAGGTTAGATTTCAAGTTCGCATCCATGTTAGAGCCGTTTTTAAACAAACAAGCGCAAATTTACAACAACGACTACGAGAAACGACACAACCGCACCACACGCAATGAAAACAATGTTTATTTTGGCGGGCAAAGTGATGGAGCTGTCACTTGACGTTTATACTCACAGATTCAAGTGTTCAACTGCATCGTTAACCCTTGATATTGCATAGAAATGATGGAAGCCGTTTGGTTTTGGCAATTATGAAAAAAATGAAACTATTTTTCTTTTTTCTAGCGAATATTAAAATACGTGACATTGCATCAATTAAGTGTGTAAATATATGTCATATAACATGTATGTTGCTATTAAAACTCATAAGTGCTGTTTATATTTCAAAGAATAAAAATTCGCGGATCGAGGGTTGGTAATTTTCATGTTATCCTGTTATTACTGTATCGTTATAGTATAAAAAAAACTTTGTTCAGGCTATGTTGGTTCGTTGGTTTTGAAATTACTAAGAACGTTTCAAAAGAATGAAATAAACTTAATGAACACTGAATATTTCTCCTTTATCGAAAAATTAATTAA
>JXXA01014225.1:0-10979 GCA_000956255.1 Anopheles punctulatus
ACCTGATTTCAAGTTTTTACTTGCGATACCCAACAAATCCACATTCAGTATCCAAAATGTACTTTAAGTTATAATTGAAAACATAATGCTTCACCACGCTCGTTTCATGCCGTGCACTGTAACTCCACCGTGACACGCGAAAGGGTCAGGCGTGAGCTACGAGGTTACTGACATTGTCTCTCGACAGCATCGCCCGATATGATCACCGCCACGCTTTTCCCTAGAGCAAGTAAGTGTGAACCAGATAATGGAAAAAATGGGTTAAACATGGATGAAAAAATGCTTTCACTCAAAACGCTTGCAGCCACTACCACCGTTCCAGTGTTGGAGTGCTGGCAACCGAGTACCCAAGTTCACTACCAGAACCGAAAGCTGAACCAACAAAAAAAAAGAGGGGCATCGTGTTTGGCAGGCTTGGTAAACCAAAGAACCAGTAAAAAACAATACACACAACACAGCACAGCGTAACAAAACCAAACAAACAAAAAAACAACCAGGGCCGAAGCTTACCCATGAGACTTTGACGGCTCACAGAGTTTCGGTTATGGTCCGCGGACGATTGAATGGTATTGAAATCGGATCCAACGGCTTCGAGCGGTGGGGGCGCTAGGTGCATTATTGCCGCGTCCGTACCGTTGAGCGAGTGCGAATGATGCCGGGACAGTTTCGTGCTGTCAAAACTAGCATTTCCGTCATCATCTAGAACGGGAAGAGAAGAAACGTGAAAAGTGCTGGCGCGCGGATGTTTCTCCATCGGACAACGGCACATCGGAGAGCCAAAGAAGAAGAAGAAGGAAGAAGAATGCGTGCGAGATGAATGATGTGATCGGGGCGCTACATGCATCGAATGCCATGAGCTGCTTACACTCAACACTGAATGCATGAAGGTGAGTATCATTGTCATGGAGAGTGAGGCGATTTTCAATCGCACTGTACTACGACGAAAATATGTCTGAACGAAAAAATGTGTAGATGTGATAAAACACATTTGAAAAAGGCCACACGCATAAGAGGATAACATGATAGGTGAAATAACAATCTAATAATACCGTCTTTACGACTTGATGATTCGATAGAACGAACACGAAACCATTTCTAAAAAGTGATTAAGCATACTTTCAAACAAGACACAATCGATACCACGAGGTACCCATCTCGAGCCGATTTTATTTTGAAATTTGTATGTTCAAGCAAAATGTGTCTTATTGGTTTTGTTGATAAAATCACTTTAGTAATTCAATATTATGATAGGCTTGAAAGCATACATCGTTGCACCCCAAAAAAGTAGCACCGATCCTTGTTAACAACAAAACATTCACCGATCGTATACATTAATAAATATTTTAATATTCACTTCCTAGATCTTTCTCCAATATCACAAATTCATGCAACACAAATTCATAAGCAAAGGCGAAAATGAACCTTAATCGCTTGCTTTTCCAGACAGAAGCAAAACGCTTACCGCGTTACAAAAGGGAACGGCGAACATTAAAAGATGCATAATTTGCCATTAAGCAATAAAGGAAGACAGCGAACGCGACCATTTCAACCGTTGGCAAACGTGCAGGCGAATGCTAATTGAGAAATGCTAATTCACAAAATTTTCTTTCATTTTCACACCAACCCTCTTCCTCCTTCTCCTCCTCCCCCGCATCCCATTTCAACCAAAGCGCTGCCAGTGCGAAGAAAACTTTGCGTGAATAAACAACAACAGAGGAGGCAAAAAGGAACCCCAATACAATTCAACATCGGTACAGAAAACGACCTACGAAAGATGCAGGAAGCTGCGTCTCTTTGGTGCCTTTTGTGTTTCTTCTATGTTTTTCTTCTTATTTCCTGTAAACGACACACACCATTTTTTCTCTCGTTTGTTTCTTGGAGCCTTGGCATAGTGAGTCGATTCTACCCATTAATCGATCTCGCTGGCAATGTCCGGAAATGATTCGCGAAACTTTTTAGAACCATTTGAAGCAAAAAAAAAGACATCTACAGGGAGCAAATTCACCGTTAAATTGGTATTTGGGTAAAGTTGTCATTTTTTGTATGCGTGCGCGCGGATGTACTATTTTTGAACAATTCTAAAGGTATCGTGATACACAAATCTGTTCTGCACGAGTAGCCAGAAGAGCTTTTAAAGAAAACCTTATGAATCTGGTAGTCTTTAGAAAAAACTACTTCAACGCCACATCTTTAACACATCGTTTAAATCAACAAATCTGTGTTTGCCCTTCATTTTTTTCTATTTTAAAATCTAAATCCGAGACTTCCAATGGTCACCCTCGCAGCTCGTTTGTCATCCCTCTCCGAAAAGGTGGAGAGTGCTAGAATAATAGAAAATGGAGAACCACGCTTCCAATCAAGCTCGAAGTAGAATGGTCTCAATCTATACCCATCAGTGAAGGAAATGTGTGTCCACTGCTCTTTGACCCTTTTTGTGTGGAAACTTGCCCCATCACATCAAAGTCTACCGATTCTTCCCGATTCCGAGCACCGAGAAAAAATGGAAAACTGGTTCAATATTTGGCTTGACACACATTTCCGCCTGAGTAAACCGTACCCGTGCAACCGCAACAAAACCGGACGGGCCACATCACTTGGAGAGGATTTGGCACGCACGCGTGCGCTTTGCCGGTGGCACCACCATCTACCATTTTGGCGATCGCGTCCGCTTGCTTTGTTAGCGTCAAACCGTCATCAACAGGAACGACAGTTAAATCTCAACATGTACACATCCGTCCGCCTATCCCAATCGTCGTTGCTCCCAGGAGGGTTTCCCAACGCGCGCGGGAAATTGGCGAGATCGGTGGCGTGGCGTAAGTCGTCTTATTCAATTTAAATTCAGCTGCTACAATTTTCCGCCCTATGGGTCTCGGGAGGGGGCGATGTGTCGTGTTCTGTCACCCGTCGTGCCAGCTACCCAGAAGTTCGGCGCAACCCGAGAAACTTTGAAGTGTAGCTTCACGTCAATATGATTTCTCCGCTAGCTCCATTCCACTCCCCGATGGGTGCGGGGGAAACGATGTGATGCGGGCGGTTGCGTTGAAAGCGGGAGCAATTATTAAAGTCAGCAGCTTTCGGACTTTACCGTGCGCCTTTCGCTTGTCAGGACTGTCGGCTCCTGTGCGAGAAGCCATCGTTGCCCTGTGATGGCTTTGTTTCCATACGACTGATGGTGTACTTTGCTGGGATCATGCATACAACGGCCAGGGGGAGCGACCAGGGGGATGCTCGTCGTTCATCGCCCTAGTTTTGGAACAGTTTCCTCACGGTGACGACGGAGGTGAATATGTACACGGTGTAGCTAATTTTACCCAAAATCTCAAAAGGGAATTATTTTAAGGCTTCGCTTGATCTTGACAAATTTTAAATTTCATTTCACCATGGTGCATTGCAGTTGTGGAGAAATACTGCCCTTTTTTCTGGCTGATTTTTTTCTTTATAAATTTACACCACAAAAATAATGTTGCAGGTATACAAAGTTATTGAGTAAAATTGATTAAACAAATAAAAAACAAAACATAAATTTGACACTTGGATTGCAGTAAATGTATTATAAAAAAATATAATACTGATTTTTGGGATTTATCTCGAAGAACTCATGCATCAGATAATGAAAATACAGTATTAACATAATAATGTGTCTATTTTATAATGATATGTGTACGAAATAGATAAATTATCAGTCTTGTTTTTGAAGTTTCAAATTGTCCTGCCCGTTTCGACAGAAATACATTACTAATAAAAACTACAACTTAGAATGTAAAATAAAGCTAACAAAATGTGTGTTGTTTCAAAAATTTAACGATAAATTCGACCCCAATGCTGCCAGTATATTTAAGTACTTTTTACTTAAGATGCTAACAGTTTTAAAATTGAACATAAAAATGCAGCTATTATAAAAAAGGCACCAGTGGAAATGATATTTTATACTCAGGATGCACCTATGTGGTTTTGGTTTTATTTTTAGCTTGATAGTTAACAATAGTTTTTTATTAATTTATTTCAACTGTCTGACTATCAAATTTAATCTGCATTGTCAATGTTCATGTTCATTGATTGGCTCTTTGTATTTAAGGACATTTCCTCCCTGGGGGGATTGGGGATCGTTTATCCAGGCCTACTCGATTATACAGGATGGCTATATGTTTTGAATATAGTTAAATAAGTTTTATTTATTATTCAGTAGCATATTCATGTATTTATAATTGCTTAATGAATGTAATAAAAATCCAACAACATAAGTTGGAACAATTTTTCATAGCGTGCATCGAATGTAAATTGAATGATTAAGAAAAAAGTCCTACAGATTGAAAATAAAACATTTAACCATACATGGGTACATATAATTAGAAAGAAGCTTGGGAATGCTAGAACTGTTTATGCAAAAATACTCTAAATGATCGAGTATGTTTACAACTGTAATCCGCAAGGCTAATGCTGTGGATTTATGGTCCCCTCCTTTCGTTACACCAGGTTTTTCATTGTAATTGACCGGTAAAACCTTCACTTCAGTACACACTTCTGACGAATATGCTCAACGACACCTGTGTGATGAACATGTCATGCTCGGTCATTCCTTGCCCAATGTACCACTGATTAAACTCACTCAATCCACCCATCTTTTGTTGATCTCTTTGCATCTCTCCATTTGCATTGTCAGATGGTATCAGAATAAACAACGAAAAACCGTATGTACACAAGCTCCAACAGCGCACACATCTTCTGCTCAGGTATGTATTCCCCTGAGAATAGGCAAAAAAAAAACAATATTTGATATGTTTCTAGCATGTGGGCTGCGCAATCAGGAAATAGAAAATGTTTCTCGCACACATACACATCAAACTTAAGCCTTAAAAGGCTCCCTTCAATATCTCTGCCGCCACAACTTCCGGCACACATTTCGTTCCAGGATAAATTTATTTTCTTTCTGTGTCGTGAAGCTCGTGAGCGTGCACAGTGTTTATCCAAAAAAGTCAATGCGCGTTGGTTTCCATGTGCTTCCGAAGCGTGGACCCGAATAACGATGAATCCTTACGTTGAAAGCACCTCGTTCACCCCTGCGTGTGTAGCATCGATGGAAAGGGAATCCGGTTAACAGCATCTGCGAACGAGGATCACGTCCGAGAAACGTTAAGGCAACCAATCGAACCGCAACCGCAGCAAACTATACGTAGCCACCCAAAAAGGAAAAAAAGCGTATCAAAAACCACCACCTCGCACTGTCCGCACTTGGCTAGCACACAGACCGATCGGCGAAACAAAGGGACAGCAAAACTAAATAAAAGAAGTGCTGAGTTAATGAATGACTCTTTTCTTCACCGTTTCGCATCGTTTCGGATATCGAGACAAGCGGCCAAACCCTCCCAAAGGACTCACTAACTCACTTTGCCCGAAAGGTTACAGGAAAAGGGCAACTTCCGGCCGAGGCTGCCACCAGTTAGCGATCGTCTGCGAGCGAATCAAAGCGATAAGGTAGCCGGGAGAGTGTAACCCACGCGCTTCTGTTTCGAGGAAACCGAAGCCGGAATCGAAATACTTTTCCCAAACAAAGCATCGCGCCGCTTTCACCAATCAAACTCCACAGTATGTGAGTGTGTGTGTGTGTGTGTGTATCGAGAACTCAGAGCACGAGACGGCGCCAACAAGGTGAACGAGCGAAAGTAATAATGCGTAAATTTTATGTGCCACCCAAGCCCAGGGAAGCCTTTTGATTAAAAGTTCGCTTCAATCCCACCACTCGCACGCTCGTGCGAAGTTCTTGCTAACGAGGGCTAGGCGGTAAAGGGTGACGTGGGCGAACGATCAATCGGCACGAAAAAGGTTTCCATCCATTGCAGACAAGAGGTACGAACCTTGGGCAGCGCGATGGAATGTAAATTTACGCCCTACCGACGACATTCCGATAAGCATGCCACCGGAATGGGTAGTTGATATTGCGAGTCAATGAAAAAGTTCACCAAACGCACCGAAACAGTTGCCGAATAGAATAACCAAACATGTGATGGTTTGATTCGACCAGATGGAGGATGGGTATGTTAAAGTGCGATACAATTTACGACAACCACCAAACGGTGTGAAAGAGAACCCACAAATGTGTATATAGTCCCATCGTAGAAGGTTGGACATCGTTTAGCTCTTTTAAGTAACAATATTCCATCCGCTAACGCAACTGAACTGAACAACGCTACTTAAGAAAAAAACAAATCCTTAGCGTTTTATACGTAATTTTTCATTGGTATTTTTGCAGAATACGTTTCTTTTAAAAGATTTCTCAAATTTTAAGATATTCATTTTTTTATTAATCTTGAACATGTTTTGAAATCATGTTTTCATCAGGAAGAAAACAGATGAAAAGGACAGATTAAAAAAAGATTTGCATTTACGACATTTTTAATAGTTTAATGCCTAGATATATCCTTATAAGGCTCACCGCAATTTTTTATATCAAAATTTATGAAGTGATCATTTATTTATAACTTATGTCATGGTTCCATATTGTTTCAGTAATAAACGCTTACATTCTCATCCCTACACAGAATATATTGTTCTTATCTTCTAATGTTTTAAGAAAAATAAAGCATATGTTTTGAAGTTTTGTATTAATTTTACATAAATAAACAAATATCTCACTTTGAACAGCCATCCAGTCAACCCAATCGTTTTTAATTTCATGGAAGGAGATACTTTTCTAAACCTCATTACGCCCAACATTTTTCACAACTTGTAACAACTTCACAATAAGAAAAACTTCATACAGCCATTTCTAGGAACCATTAGGTGTTTTTTAAATTTACCAAACCTTTTTAACCCGGTTGCAATAGAATTTGCCGAATGCATACATGAAAAGCATTTTTCTAAATTTCCGACGAAACGCTGTTGAATAACTGCACGTTACTTTGAAATACACAATGAGTCATTTATGCACGTATGTTCAATACGTAAAACCGAAATATCTGCGCACGGTTTTGCACTCCTATGCGCCCTTTTTTGAACATTAAAATCCCACAACGGACTGTAACTCCTTCTACACCTGTTTGATTAATATTGTGTTAGGGTGTTTTTCAGATTCGCCTTTGCCTACATCAGCTCATGGAGAAAAACAATCCAAATCTGTTCTACCAGATCCTTTCAAGCTTTTCCTCGTGTTCCACCGTGACCTTTTGTTACGCTTTTTAGCTCTATTTTTCTTTTCATTAGCATCCGTCACGGCGGATCGCAAGCTTTTACTCGTGGTAACGAACGCTTTCTTTGCCATCCGTTCATTAAAATATTTTCACGATATTCGGAGCAGGTTTACTGCTTACACTATCGAAAAACTTCTTCGCAGGTAGGGAAACAATTTACATGTATACAAAGCGAACTTATTTACTCCCATTCGTACAATAGAGAAATATAATTTACACATCTTTCATCTCATCCGCCGCGTACCAAAACAGCAATCCTCCGTTGTAGGTTTTTTTTCTTTCTGTCAGAGCTCTAACTCAGAACAAAAAAAAAACATACTATTAATAAACGAAGTCGGAAAAATTCTACCCAAAACGCGCATGTACACGGAGCAAACAACGACAAAAAGTACAATACACATCCCCGTTGCCATTTCAAATGCGAATTTTCTCCAACAAAAGGTAACCCGAACGAAATGTGCGACTGGTTGAGGTGAGCTTCAGTCGTTCCAACGAAAGGTTTGTTTGCTTTTCCATTTGCAATCCGGTTCTGACAGTCGGAGAAAAGATATTTGCCGATGAAAAGTTTGAGTGGATTTTTTTTTTTTGCTTTCATCAAACCGTGTACCGTATTCTACCCTCAGTTTCTAATTATTCAAATGATATTTCACTTTCCACCATCCGGAAAGGATTCATTTCACACTCTGCCACCGGTAAGGAAAGAAATTATCCGCTACCGAGTTACGAGCTGTTAAGAAAGTAAAATAATTTCTTCCAACATGGAACATTGGACGGTCCTCTATTGTTGCCAGGTGAGCGTGTAATTAAATTTATCCCAAACGATTTTTAGCTACACTCCTTCCCGCAAGTCTTTTTGTCTGTGCAGAACATATTGCACGGAAGAACATGGCATACGGTATTGTCTACAGCATCTCACCATCTCCGTTTTCATCCTGCATCGATCCGATCCGTATGTGTAAGAAACGATTAGTATGTGTGCAAGCAAAATTGCAAATTGAATGATTTATGCTCGCCTAGCCAATGATTGGAGCGGGGGGTTGGTGGCAATCAAGGAGATACGGAAGCGATTGCCAACCGATACAACAACAGCAGCAACCATCGGCAGCGGCAGAAACCATGAATATTAATTTCGTGCTGACGTTTTGACGTTCTGCAACCATTTCAGTGAATTCGGAGCGTAACCGAAACCGTGCAACCATGCTGCACACGTCAGCGGATTCGGGTTGTGAGAAATAGAGAAAAAAAAACTTTGTCCGGCACATCTCAGGGTTTTTACGAGTGCCCGGTAGATCGATATTTTATGCAAAATCGATTGAATTCAATTTATGTGCCAAGCGAGTGGGGGTTGCGGTGAGAGGACGGATGGAGGCAAAATTGAAAACTAAGCGAGGACTGGTTGCAGCAAGTTATTGCTAGCAACAAACAAACTGGTGTGGGTGGAGAAAAAAACATAAACAGAAAACAACACCGGATATAACGGGTACTCCGGGTATTTTAATCTAGAATTCAATGGGTTATGTAGATCACATTGGATGGGATAAATTCGATTTTGGACAAATATTTAAATTTTAGTGACAATTCAATTCGTCGCGAAATGGATAAGTCACAAAACGCTGGCTAAACGCGCGAATCTAACAAGAAACGATGGAAATCTGCGATTGAATGCATTGCTCGGGTTTGCCTGCTAAAATCCCAAGCCATAGTTAATAACTCATCACACATCCAACAAGCGAGCATCCCACGGCCCAGTGCCTATCGGTATCGTTTTAAACAACCCGCAAAATACACCGAACTCCACCATGCAGCACAAAACAACTAAAACACTCACACCGTTGCCACAAAAACCACTAAATCTTCATTTCGCTCCATCATAGCAGCGTGAAGCGGGGGTTGCTTTCAAAAGAGTGCGAGAGCTCCGGATGTGGCTGGAGCCATCACAGCAAAGGTGGAATGCTGATCGATATTCATATTCCCCAAACAATCACTCAACCATCGCCAAGGAAAAGCTCGTTGCCCGAACTCAGCGTTCCACGGAAATCGGAATATTAAATTTCACCTCACCGCCGCGAACCGCCGACGTTCTTAACCGATCCGTCCGGGTACGAGGCGGGTGTTGTGATGGTTGTTTGGAGATGTTTTAATATTCCCCAGAAACGGGCGCTCTCGGGAGGGATTACTTACAGTGTGGGCGAGAGGAGGCCAATTCGTGGCACTGTGTCTTGGGCTTTAGTTCAAACGTGTCAGCATGCTCCCCTGCCAGGAACTATCTGCTCGCAACCCCTTCAAAGCCAGTGTCGGAAGGTGAGGAAAATTGTTCATTTTTCAACACCATTACACTGGTGCAGATACCGGCACATGAATGTTTCAGTAGCAATCTCACACTTCCGTGGTTTTTTGTCTGTAGTTACCCAACCATTCGTCCGGATGACTTCCACGGTAGGTCAAAGTTTCTTGGACAATCGTTGCAAACCTGTTGAAATAGTCCAGTGCTCGGTTCGCGAGAGTGGGCCATAAAACGCTCGACCCGGAGATTGAATAATCGACTGGATTTGGGAAAATTTATTCCACCCGTCGCTCGGGACCGGGATGACACGAACCCTTGTGCGCGTGTCCCCTAGGTCACTTTCTACGTGACCGCGCGAGAAGAGCCCTGCCCTTTTCAGGCGACGGTCGAGGTAAAGTCGACGAGATTGAAGCCTCACGCTGCATTAAGTAGTCCATTTGTCATCCGTCATCGGGCGACGATCTACAATCCGGCGAGCGAGGTGGTCCCACCTGTAGTTGGTGAAGCTTGGTGGGGTTGATGGCGCTGTACGCATTGTGTTTTACGTTGCCTGATGATGGATCAGGTATTTTATGTCCACCGAGTGCAATATGTCTTTCGGTGGAGTGCTTTTCTGAGGACACTTTTGAGCACATTAAGAAGCGGGTGAACGACGAGGCATGAACGATTGTTTACCTGCTGGCGAACAGGACCGAAATGTGAGCTTAGTGCAAAGAACGAAGCGCATTTGTTTACGAAGGAAGCTATCACCTGTAAAACACAGTAGTACTGAACGCTTTTTGAGCTTCTTAAGTTCCTTACTAGGATGAAGTTTACAATGTCAAGAAATATGTAAAGATACTATTACGTGGATGTAGATATTCTGTAACTTTTATCAGCACGTAAGCGAAATTCTATACAAAACAAATCAAAGGATGAACAATAATACTTTCAAATTAAAAATAAAATTGAACTTAAATACATGAAAATGATACGTATCAGGATTGAATAATTTCGATTATGCCATAGTTAATATGTTGCTTGTTCGCTCTCAATGAGATGGTGATTATATTACTAGGATAAAAATTGGAATAAGGAAATTTATAATTTAAAGTTTTGAAAATTATAAAAGAAACATTAAATAAAGACATTGCTTAACTGATTCACACGTGCGTTCAACAGGCTTGAAGCATATATTTTTTAAGCACAGAGTATCAACAAACAATTGTGCAGACTAAAACTTATCTTTTGTACTCAAATCATATGTTTCTAAATATTTCAGTACATATTTAAGACATTCAATCTTTTAAAGCTGTATTTAGGGGTAAGTGGTGTTTATAAACATAGAAATCAATTAATAAAGCACATTTATTAGCCTTTCAGTTATTTCCTAATGGATGTACTTAATCCCTTTAATTTATTAAAAATATCGCAAATAAATTGCATGAAAAGATAGAGCACCATGACAGAAAAAAGATGAAAGAGTAAAGAACTTAATAGCAGAGCCAATTTACAATCGGTTGATTTCTGTA
>JXXA01014230.1:0-25997 GCA_000956255.1 Anopheles punctulatus
AAAAACAATATTATGTATCCCGCCCCGCGCGTATAGCTTTATTTTGGAGCGTACGTGTGGTGGCCGCGTGGAATAAAATTAGCATTCGTGCGCGTATCATCATTGCTATGAAGGCACGAAAAAATGCTGCATTTTTTGTGCATACGTGGATGATGAGGCCGAAAACCACAACTCCGACACCACGTCAAGGGAGATATCCACCGCGAATTGTGTATGAGAAATATATAATAGTATGAAAACGAGTGGGATTGATGTGCTCATCTACTCTGCTCGCTTCTGGACGGTCATTCTAGACAGTTTTTCATACGACGCGCCAAACAACACTTACTCACTATGCGTGCACAAAGCCCACGGATTGGCTATAGAGACCTACCAGCGAAGGCCCGCGCCCAGCTTGCAGCAGTGTCGCCCTGATGATGCCTTCCTAACGGTCTGTCTTTGCCCTGAGATTGCCGCTCGCAAACTACGCGCAAACACTAAGTGGTCGACAATGCAAATTGAAAAATTGTAATATATTATATGCATGCGGCGGAGCGGCGCTATGTCTTCGAAGCGCAAGCGCGCGACCCCCTCGCCCCCTCGGAGTTAACGTACAGGCGGTATGCAAATGTGCTCCCTCACCCAGCCAGCCTTCTCCACACAGTACTCCATCGCACGACGTAACCCCGCGATGATATTAAATTCCATTTCTCACACACCACACACACAACGAGTCCAATTCAATCAACTGTCGCGATCATTTTGGACGATGTCACCCCGTTCGTGTATTACGGCTCGCGGTACTGGAATCCCATTTGGTGGCCTTTACAGCCACCCTTGCAGCGGTTCGTTCCATCATCATGATAATGGTAAGCGTAATTTCTTTTGTGCTTCGGATCAAAACACGCAGGGGCGAAGATCAACACAGCATGAGTTTGAATCTCTTACCTAAAACGAGAGGAAAAGACGAAAAAAAATTAATTCAAATTATACTGTTATTCAAATGGGGTCGAGTATGTAGAATTATGTTTATTGCGGCGCAATATATCCTTCGTTACATCCCTTTTTACAAGTGTAATTGAATTCCAGATAAAAAAAATCATTCGTGCATTAAATAATAACCACACCGAACATGTGTTGCTATGTGCATCCTCTTTCACACCATCAGTGGCTTCATTACCTGCACTTTGGTTGCTCGTTCCCGCAAAAATATGTGTCGATATTACAACTCCTAACCCCTCATCTAACACTTTCCAACCGTGTGATCCGCTCGTAACAACACATGTTCCGACACGCTGCCACAAACCGAGCACGTCTAACCGGTGGTGGCTCTGCGTATTTCTTGTAATTTTCTACCCACCTCGTACAAGCTTTCCGCCTCAAAGACGGGTTTTTGGTAAAGCAACCCATGCAGCATCTGTGCCGGCATCGTGTCGGTTCATAAAACGGCAAAGCTTTTTACACGCTCCGTTCGCTGTTGCACGTCCGCAAATTGCAATTTTGTTTGGATGCAGTTTTTTTTTAGTTTGTAAACAGGTATTTGCCGGTGAAAAGGACCCCAATAGCAGCAGGGCAAGATCCGCGCTATTAGCTGCTCGTTTGTACGCTCGTGTTTGTTAGCGATGTGGTACGGATAGGTGTCCTTAATGTTTGATAGCTGTCTATTGATGTAGCTCGATAAAAACTAGCTTGGTTGGCCGGTCATTCGATCACTTTTGCCAGTGATCTTATGCAATTCAATATTTTATATCATCTAGAAACAAGAATTATAGCCTTTTTTTCTGAATACGGCAAATTTAAAGTTTATTTTATCATGTCAAAAGACATCAAAGTTTGTATTTTAGTTATGCTAGCCCCTAAAAGATGACGCTGTCAAAATTCTAGCAATAAATGTTTTCTACCACAATTATGTAGAATATATAAATAAAACTAAATAAATAAACTTTAAGAAATAAGACTAGCTAACAGAAGGAACCATAATTCAACTCTCTTCCCACCATTTTCCCAACTTTTTATGTATTATGATATCGTAACGCTAAGCGAAACACTATCAGTAAACCAAATCGGAACGATACAAAATTTCTCCCAACATGAAACATTCATTATTCGTAAATGAGACAGCAAAGCATGTTTTTCCATAGAATAAGTCATATATTTTAATTTGAAAAAATACACGTCACCCAATTATCAAGTGAAAGTACACATTTCAAGTTAAAGGTCCGATTTGCGACAGGAGTGGTAAGAAAACGTTAGCCATTTCGCTGCAGCCATAGCGAAAGTGGAACTTGGGAGGAGTGAAAAAATCAAACAAAGGCAAAAACAAACGAAAAACGCTACCCTTTTTCGCGGTTTTGCCATCTAAGTGCCACCGGTGCCAAGAAATTTCACTTCAGGCACTAGCCAAAAGCAGCACCTAAGAGCCTATTGCATTCAAAGGCAGACACCAAACGTTCGAAGGAAAGATGATTTTCGCTTTCGTCGCATTCGTTTTCGCCGCTGCAACGATGGCATGAGCCGGTCTGTAGTTGCTCGAAAAATGATTTACGATCGTTTCGGAAGGTTCCACCTATTGGAGGCCTCCCTCATGCCAGACATTTTATCACTTTCTCTCTTGGACGCATGCTTCCAAACCCGATGCCCGGAAAACGGTTCAAATACTTCTTCAGGTTTAATAGTCACCGGTGTCTTTGCCTTCGCTTTTATGGCCCTTTGCACCTGGTGGTGTACGTACACGGAACGACCAACAGCCTAGCTACGAAAAAACGGTGGGAAATTCGGGCTATAGCCGTAAGAAAAACTATGGTTCTAACCACTCTGCATGCTCACGCGTACCCAACGAGCTTCTCCCAGGCTGTTCGAACCGGTCTTCGCCTATCTAATTCACCAATTCCGGTCATTAAGCCAATTCATACCTCACACGAATTCATACCTCAGCTCACGCACGGAGCAGCTTTTATTCCCGAGCTTTTTTGTTAGGGCTCGATTCGGAAAATGGGCTTGTAAAAGGCGCGCACGATTGTGTCGTAAGCTCCAGCAAAAGGAAAAAACAAAAGCAGCAATGAAAAACCACGCACTCTCGTTTACATTGGTAACGCTTTCAGAATTTATGCTACACTTAAAGAAACGCTTCTCGGACGTGCCCGAACCACCACCTTCTGGCTCAGACCATTGCAACACACATTCACACTACACGTCATCAATTACAATCTACACTACCATTACACAAGGCGGTCTTAGTGGGCAAACCACCTATGCGAGACTCAACGCCGGCCTGAAACAAAAAAACAACGAAAACAAACTCAGAACGCTCGTAGTGAACAGCGCGAACAATTGTAGACTTTTTGGTGTCTTGTGCCACAACAGTGCGCGGGCACGGTCTGTTTTCTGTTCCCACATGTGCCCTTAAACGCCACGACCGCAATCAGCGACTCGCGACAAAGAAGGGAAAATAGAGACACACTGCATACAAAAGAAGGCACGCGTTTTTTTAGAGCGAAGGGGAGGGAGCTTTCTTTTCCAGTTTCTTGAAACGCTTTTTTTTTGTTGGCTTCTAGTTTCCCCCTCGAGCCGGACAAATTACGCAAAATCACACCGCGAACGGAACACTTTGCAGCTAAGCGCCCAGACATTCTAGCAATCGAACCACGGTGGAGTGTGTCTGGAACGCTCCTAGGGGAAACTGGTGGAAATTGCCGTGCGACCAGCTCCCTCGGGGCTGCAAAAGGTATCACAGCCCGTTTGATGGCCTCGTTGCCCAGGCGCTCTTGAAATGGACACTGCTGTTTGCACAACCCCGACAGAGCTTCCAGAGTTCCCGAATTGTTATTCTACTGACGTAGTCGTAGACGTGAAGAGCGTTTCCTATCCGTGGCATTAACAACAATGGACCAATGTGATGGAGCCATTAGATGACCTGTGGCTTTTGAGGTAGGAACGTTCAGTAGAACGGGAAGCGATGACTTATTTTAGGGTCGTTTGTTGATTTCGAAAACGATTAAATGAGCATTTAGGCCTTCTAAAGCTTCATTACTAAGTATTGTAACATCTTTTGTGCTTAGATTGTGTCCAAATATTCTTTTTTCTTCGATACTTCCAACTATAGCCTGTAATTCTAACTATAAACGCTTAACTAACCAAATCTAATAGAATCCTATTTAAATACTGCCTTCATTCATAAACGAAATAGCTAATCAAACTATAGTTCATTGGTTTACTTATTTGTTCCGGATATCAACTTGGAAGGAACAAATTGTTTGATTATATCCATACTAATAATGCTGACGAATATCTCCTGAATATTTGATGGAAATTTATTTTTTTTAAGCTTATCTCGAACCTCTAGTGTCTACACTATTTGAAACGATTTGCTTTAGATAAACCCTTACAACTCCACGACACTTTGCTACTCTTTAGTGTGTAATATGTAACATCAAGCATCTTGTTCCATGTTTATAACTTCAGCCCGGCCATATCCACACAAATTGCTTTAAAATTCCGATCAGTCTGTACATTCAGAACCAATAAACAAATGCTTAAACAAATTGCTTCCCCCAGAAGACACCATCATAACAATCCCCTGCTCCACAAACAAACAAGTGCCAACAACGATCGCCAGGGCGCACAGGAGCTGCCGTCCGGCGTCAACTCGGCCGAGTCGCGTAAGTGCACGACCTAGTCAATCGCGCAATTGGGCATGAAATGTGAATTTTCTCGCCTTCCCGACGCAGCTAAATTGCTCCAAATGGTTATTAGATTAGTGTGACAACCTTTCCCGCCACCGGGAAAGTTACGGTGACGGCGGGGGGATCGAAACCTACGGAACGTTCGCATGTCACAATGTCCACAAAGTGACATGTGGTGAGTGGTTGCCGGGCGGGAATGTTGGAATGGAATTCATTTTTCAATTTCAACCATCGCACCATCGATCTTTCACTGGAAGAATCTTCCCGTAGACGGGTGAAACGGACGGCGTTACTAGACCCTGCTAGATCGTAGCAAGCTAACGCCAGCCCATAAACAGAGGACTCCCAAGTCACACCGTCCCTAATAAACTAACCGGTTAGGCCTGGCGAGTCTTCAATTGGGCACCCGAGTGCGATAAAATGGTACATTTTATTCTATTTACCCTTGCCGTCCATCCAATCAATTAAATACACTCGTGTTCTACATTTTACAGCGAGCAGCCGCCGGCCCACCATTGCTGTCCGGCAGTGCTCTCGCAAATTGCGCCTCCGCTAACTAAGTAAGCTAACATATCCCACACACCCACATACACAGTGTTCGCTGCTTACCTATCGTATCCGAGCGCGAAAATCCCAGAACAACCCGTGGAACACATCAAAAACCTGCGCTGGGCATGACCCATTCGGCCGCACCGAAACTAGACCATGAGAATTGCACAAATATTTAGATCTCGCTAACTACCCGCGTTCCCAACGCCATACGTACCATGTGACTCTTGTCAGCTGTACGGCAGATTTTAGAATGAAAAATATTTACACACGCGCTTCGACCTCGATCGCTCGATTTCTCCAACAAACTCCGAGCACACACACACACACCGGGGATCATCATCGACGAATGTTTTACAATTGTTCGCGCGAAGGAAGCCGGAGCTCCATATCATAACACGCCGACGATTTGTCTGCCAGCACATGCCGGACCGTTCCGCGCCAGACTCCCTGCATAATTATGACTAAGTATGTTTTCACACCGGCCGTAACGAAACCCCGTGGAAACAATAAAAGATGCCTGAAATGCTGAGCATGGCTAGCCAAATGAACCGAATGACTAGCACGGAATCTGGAGCGGATTCCGCAAAAACAGCGACCCTTTTGAACGTACGGCTGAGGGAAGTAGACCACGTGCTGTGAATGAACAGCAAGATGCACTGTCCGACCTCCGGGTGTCGCGAGGGAGAGCAACTTGTTTCCCACATTAAATGGGCCCTTGGGACGTTAAGTTGGACGTGAAGTTGTTCAAATAATGCACCTCGATGATGTCGTGCTCTGGCAAATGTGATGCTGTTCATTAAATTTAGTAATGCTCCTATTATCCTGGATCTTTATTCTTCAAAGATTTCATTACAATCACGAACGTACACAATCGGGTAGTATAGTTAGCGCCAATGTTTGACTGCGCTGATTGTAATCTCGTTGGATTTGGAGAATATTTGCACTTGAAAATGTGAAATGCACACATCTATCTTCACTCGAGGCGACAATGTTTGTAGAGCAATTTGCTTGCTCAACATAATCATAATCAGCGCGAGTTTTCATTTGCAAACATAACAATGGTCAGCGAGAAACCCATCAGCATCTTCATACATTATTAAACTTTGGAGGAACATAAAAATCATTTGAAATAATTTCAGAATTTAAAGTCCTACCTCCACAAATCTGAAGATCATTTACGATCTATTACTTTCCCTTTTAAAATTCACAATCAATAGAAGCTGCGATGGATTACTGTTTCTTGAGAGCATGAGACCTCTCTAGCCAAAACCGGGTTCGAAGCACTCAAAACAGAAAAGGTGGCTTCAAAACAAAAAGCACGGTTCATAACCATTCATCGGTGATCCTTTCCCTTTGGCACGTTGAACAAATTTGTAATCTTGTCGTTTAAGATTCTTCCACAAAAACTTCGAAACAAGGCCCTCGCTCGTGCCTGCCCCGTGTGTGTGTTCAGGTCTCGTCCACCTCGGACACGTTTACTCGTAAACCGTTTCCATTTGATTAAAATCTGATTTCTTCCTGCTCCGGACATCTTCTCCGGATCGAAATAATCCGATTAGTTGTGCCTGTGAGCCCGTTCGAAGATCGTCGACGAAAAGAAGAGATACCAGAGCTGTATCTCTTCCTAACTTCTAGCACTACTGCCGTCCCTTTTATGACCATGTTCAACGTTCTCAATCATCCCGGGGTAGGTCCTCCGACAGCTTTAGAGTTCACGGTTTATGTCACAGCTTCCTACTAGTTTTTTTTTTTTTCAGACATTCGAACCGCTGGGGCAGAGGAGAAGAACCTTTCCATAATGGGAAGAACCTTTTTTTCGGTGAGATAGATACAATGCGGCACACGTCGTAACTTCATATTACCGGCAATGTGTGCGCTTCGGATTTGTCCAATCCAATGCGGTCCTACTTTGGCGGCAAACGTCTCTATCGATTTGTCGGCATGAAAAACTGTATTAGCTGCATGCAGTCTCTTCTGCCCATTCGAAACCTATTCATAGAAGCGAATGGCAAATAGCCAGCCCATTGCATGGCAGCAGTAGCCAATTGCCCTATGGGAAAGCGATAAATTTATTTATTAACAAATTACATTGAAAGCTATAACCTTGGAGCCATTGTTCGTCGAGTGACTAACGTCGGTCGATGTATGCATTACGAACATACCTGCTGTACCGAATTTCTGCATGATTTTCCGACAGGCAAAGCACGAAACTTCACCGGAAAACAATCACAGGCACGAGCGCAGCAGCATCGATTTTTTGTAATCCACAACAAGCGTTACCGCCAAAGCTCGTTGTTGGAAATTGCCTCGATGGAAATTGAAAATTATTTCGTCCCGCTCTACCCGGATGTTAATTGAAACGAACGTTTCGCCGGCAACGAGGAGCTGGACATGAACTAAAACCAGCACACCACGCGATTTCGTCGCGGTGCAAAGCCGACTTAAAGAGGTGGTAGCCTTCGGCAGGGATGAGATGTTTCGATGGAGGACAATTTGTTTAACGATTCATCGATGTTGGGCCCTACGACAATGTTGCTTCCTGTCGCGATTGAAAGTGCATGACTAAGTGGTGCTATTTGCGGGCGAACAACAATCTGCTGTGCCATTAATATTTACAACCCTACCATTTCCTGCACGGCAGGATAAAAGAAAGATGCGGTAATGTATTTGATAGTTTCAATAAATTAGCTGAGGTAATAAAACATTGTGATTCCGATAGAGCAAAATCGTTCAGTTCTTTGTATACAAATAGAACTTAATGTTTCATTTGATTGTTGAATTTCAATTAATAGGACATGTTAATTACCGTGTACCGGCTCAGAAAATGCGTACTCTCAGAAATGCGTACAACTTGCGTTCATTATAATTCATTATGAGTTCATTATATACTCAGAAGCAATATATATATATTTGCTACGTACATTCGAGGAGCGTACGAATCGGAATAATTAAGCAAAATCAACACCTACCCGTACATTCCAGGACCAAAGGTACGCATTTTTTTACTCAGGCGGTGTTTATTGAACGTGTTTCTTCAAAATCTGCCAACATATTCGTTTAAATAGTTACAGGAGACACTGTACTATGTTTTTACGATACAAACAACAAACCCATCGGACGTGAGATACGCAAGAATGATAGGGATGTTTTGAAGCCCTTTTTTATACTCCGCCGCAGCTGTAGAACTATACGCGCGTGCTGAAAAAAAATTTACGTACTGCAGGAAAACTATTATGACACGTCGGTTGGTTTTTCTTTATCTTGCCCTAACGGGATTAATACGATCATTTCAAAATTACGCTTCAAATTCACAAACCCATCCTCTATTTGGTGCATGTGGCCCCAAAACAGCTGGTCGTTTCCATTTGGACTACAATCCCGCTTCGGACAATCAAACACAAGAAAATCACGCACCACTCGACCCGGGACGTGCCTAACCGACGTCGGGATGTCGAGACAGAAAATGCTCCAAACGGCAAAGAGGCCAGCACAGCATCAGCGCTGGTTTCGACGCTGGAGCTGGAAGCCACACAAATTACCGGAACGGAAGATTCGGCTTAAGTGATTCGGTTTGCCTCCCGTCTGTGTACGCGGTAGACTAGGATTAACGGGCGGACCCTCCACGGTGGGGCACACATTACGACAGCATCGAGCTGCACCGCCAACCCAATGCACTAAAGGGAAATGAATCCACTCCCAGACCAGTTTAGGGACTAAACCGGGGAGCGATGGTAATGTTTATGCACTGGCTCGCTGCAATCATGTTTACACTACAACGATGCTATTAGAGAGCACGATCCCGGTCAGTCGGCAATAAAATCAAATCCGATGCTCTTTAACATCACCGGCAACTGGTTTGCTACAATTCGAAATAGCTTGCGGGACAATAAAACAGAATGTTTTTCAGGAACTGAACAGCTGAAACAATTTTCTAAGCCTGCATTTGCCATGAGCTGAACATTGGAAAAGTTGTTCGAAGCAAATTCGAAAAGCACAAAACTTCGATGCTGCCTTACACAGAAAGAAAAAGGAAAGTCAAGTTCTTCAGTGAAAACCACTTCAAACCATACGTATCTTAACGTATCAACCAAATTGTCTGCCAATGTGATCGTTTCTTCGCACTTTGATCATCAATACGATATTAAGTGGGTCGAATGTGAAATTTTGATCGTATTAAATGATGTTCCTAAAACATGTTTATGTTTTTTAAATGTCTACAGATATTTCGCTAAGACTACTCAACCGAGTTTCCCTATATAAGCTTCCCTACATTGCAGTAATTGTCCGCAAGGCTAACGACGCTTACGAGTGTTGTGACAGCTTCCGAATTCCTCGTTCTCGGGATGAATTTACTTTCGCATTGCCCAATATTTATGAACCACTCTCCCCAGAGAAGGGTGCCCTGACATTGACGACGTCGGAATAGACGGGAATGTGCTCTTATCACCCACCAACGTCGTTCACATCGTTTCTCGTAGCGTCCACTGCCGATGCCGGTGGCCGTTGAAACGAGCGCTGACAAACGATGAACTACCCCCAATGGGGAGCTATTTTTGTGTTCAAACTCGCGGCGTGAGTTTGTGCGTAGTTTTTGTTGCCGTTGGCATTTTTGCCTCTCACTGCAGTTGTCGTCTAGCTCTTTTTTGTTTACTGCGCAGTGTCGCGGCTGGCGAGAAAATAACATCTAAAACGCCCGGCAGGAGGAGACCTTGGGGTGCGTGAAACGAGCTGACCAAGTGGGTGAACGTAATAACAACTTCCTTCACGCGCCCCCGCTGGTTGCAACATGATGCATTTTTGTTTTGATGACGTTAGATGTCAAGTGTATTTTTGGGGAGATGCGAATGCGCTCCCAAACTAGAAGGACACTTTTTTGTACCATATCATGGAAGGTCGCTGAGTGCTTGTGTTTCGAGGGCGCTTGCCAAACGGGCATGGTTGGGAAAAAAATATACTGATGGTAATTTAAATAAAAAGGATACACAAACAAGGGATTTACGATGTTATCTTTCACCAATATCATCTCTTTTCTAAATTAGAACGTTCTAGCTTAAGCTCTTCTCTAATCAGTTTGGATAAACAAATTCGCTCAAGCTCGGTCCTTTCCTAACCCTACTTTTCTTCGCCATCATAGATGCAAAGATCGCCACTAGGAGATTAGTCACGTTTTTGGCTGCCTAGATTAACTTTTGTTCCAGCCCTATCACGAGCTGGTGTCGAGCTCTCCATGTTTAAAAGTTTTCGGTAGCAACAGCACGTGTCCGCGAGAAACTTTCTTGCTCTAGGGTAGTGCTTGTTAGCTGACTTGTACATACATTCCATCCAGGGAGACCTTCGCCAATCGTAGAGTTTTTTCCCCCAAGAGAGCAAGGTAGCTTTATTGTTGTAGTTCGCACGTATTATGTAGCTGGGTTGAAGCACATTCTTAACCTCTCTACATCAAGCCGCCGCATAACACCCTTTTTTATCGAAGAATTTAACTCCAATAAATAAATAATAGATATGACCCACTTACGCGCAGCAAGATTCTCCATCCACAGGGCACACTTTCCCTGCTGCTGTGGATGCACTCCACTTCACGGGCGCGCAGATAAAGATAAAGAAATGGTCCGCTGGCCAGCGTGGACACTTACTGACTTCAAATCCCCACGCATTCACGATGTGTTAGTTGCCTTTTGAAGGAGAAATTTACGTTCGCTCCTAAGGGTCCATTTCGTCACTACTCGCTTGTTCCCCTACAAAACGATAGCTCCCTGTTTGCCTCAGATGTGTGAGGGAACTTCTTCAGCTGGAGCATCACTGTGTAGGTTTTTACTGGACAGAAAGCGACCACCAGCGTCCGAAAGTTCAGCGTCAGTCATAAAAATGCATCGCTTTATCGATCGTTCCGTAAACGTTCGGCGGCTGCCTGCCTATGCATGTTGTATCTCATGCCACAGGCACAAAAAACTACGGATTTTCTCTCACCAGATGACACAGAAATTGGGTCACAGTGACAACGACGACGAAACAGGGATTTTATATAGAATATTTATCGTGAAGCCGCAGCCGTTGGAGGTCGTTCCTGCTGAATGTGCATTAAAAAACCATAGGAGTGGTAGAGCATAATTGAAATATTTCCCTCG
The DNA here is from genome assembly GCA_000956255.1 of Anopheles punctulatus. Classification (NCBI taxonomy): domain Eukaryota; kingdom Metazoa; phylum Arthropoda; class Insecta; order Diptera; family Culicidae; genus Anopheles; species Anopheles punctulatus. Next base: position 11,339 of record JXXA01014230.1, read on the forward strand.
ATACAACACTCGCAATCGATATGACATGCGATGCATAATTCATCGAAACGTATGAACCAAATTTAAGAGTAAAGCCCCTTATTTTCAGAGCAAAAATAAATATTCTATATTTAATAATGAACAAATCATTAATGCAAATGATTGAACACGCCGTGCACTTTTCAACATTTTTTGAAAATTGAAAATGAGTTCCTTACTTTTTCATTTATCTTTATATCTTTCCTTCCTTATATCACTTTCCTTATATCCCTTATGTTACCAAACCAAAGAATCATGTTATCGAAGTGTTGATTTAATAATGATTTAATGATATATAAGGTTCATGTTACTAATAATAGACAACGTAATGTTAGACGCTTGTCCTATGTTCGACTATCAGCGAACACAAAACCACCTACGCTGATAACATCATTCACAGAAGTGTTAAGCTACTCCATTCCGTGAGCTCATCCGGCCGGGGAGTGCAATACTAAGAATGTTAATTATTTTTCCCCACCGTTGAGCACATTCACCGCAAGCCATGCCTGAAATGACTTTTGTTATTTTTTTTTCTCTTTAAACTTCCATCACGTTCCGTCCGTGGTGTTGGTGTATATCGCTTACTTCCCTCGCCCCACTCAGATGTGCACAAGAATTCTCGATGTGCATCCAATTATCGCGCAAAAAAGTTCCAAGCGCAAACAAAAAAAAGATGCACCACATTTAAACATGCAGCCACCAAAACCAAAACCCCCCGGTCGCAGGACGAGCCGACAAACTTTACCTAACTTTCCGCATGAATCACCCTGTAAGTATGCTGCTCGTGGACTGGAGTGGGAGATTTTCATCTCCTGCTCCAATATCTGTCCGTTCTGCCATTCGAGCACGATCGACTCGCGATGGACAATTCCAACATTTGCGTGAAGGGATTATTCTACGTGCCCCAGCAGAAGAGCCCAATCGGACAGAAGGAAAAAATGCAGAGGATCCCCGCAAAGAATCCTCTCTCTCTCTGTCTCTATCTCTCATCATCATTCCAGCCCAATGCGATGCTCCTGCATTAAGTGTCTCGAGAAGATCTAATGGTTTCTCCTTCAAATGACCACCAGCCACCAAACAAAGAACGTCGCCTGATGAATCATTCGCCTGCTGCTGATGATAATGTTGTAGATGCTGTTTGCTGCTGCTGCTGCTGCCGCTGGCAACGTTGGAGACGCGCCGGGACGATGGATTGCACCACTCGCCGGGAGGTGAACATACCTCTCAAGGGGTGTACAAACAGAGCGAAGTGTGCGGGAAGAAAACAAAGCACCGCAAAAGTACACCCCGAATCTCGAACGGCGACGGCCAGGTAAGGTAAGCGCACCGGTCGCGTACCGGCTCAATTTCCGGCTGGACGACGGCTCGGACAGGTTTTGTTTTCGCTAAACTCTCAACGGCCGGCGCGGGCCGGCGGATCGGCGGATCGGCAGATCGGTTTTGGATGAGTCACCCCCGTCGTCAGACGGCTCAACAACACTTGCTGTGTCATTTGAGGTGCTTCGATACAAACGTATCCGCACGGTTGGACTGAGCTGTCTGTCTTCTAATTGTAAACAAGCGGTGATCGTATCGAATGCATGGAGTAAGAGGAAGCATACAGTTTCTTTAGAATAAATAAGTTCAATTATAGTTTCAATTATTGTTTTAATAGCAACATGTACAATCTCTGCTTTCCCTTCTTTTCCATTCTCTCATACTATCGATTGTTAAAATTTTTATCATCACTCTTCTAAATCCACCTAAAATGACCTAACACTATACAATTTTGAAATTTTACTCAAAATTTTTGAAATCATGTATCACACTGCAGTATTCCATCAGAAATTTAACTAAAATATAAAACAAACGATAAATACGTATCGTTTGTTGTAACTACCTCTTGTACTGCCTGACACTACGACTAAACAAAAGCAAACAAAACCCCTACAGGATCTTCATTTGGCCCAACAACTCGCAACGACAGTGGCCTTCTAATTGATTGCTATTACTTCAAATGTACACCCTCCAACGTACAGGCTAGCACGGAGCCTGGCTCGCCAACTATGGTGTGGACTCTTTCCAGCAGAATTGCCCGTTAGCGCTCATTAGAGTTCACCTCACAGCCACATTCGCACACGTCACACATCAAATGGCCGACGCTCAACATACATCACCGTCAAAACTAGTTCCATACGAGAACCCTTGTAATCTCCCCGTTGGGTTGGAATCACTGAAACGATTGGCCGCACGGTAGCACCATTTTCAACGCACAGTTTTGTCTTCTATGCTCCCCGTGTCCTATCCATCCAAGTTATGAGCGGGCCCACGTTCGGCGCGAGGTCGTCGCCGTCATCAACGATCAGGACGGGAGGTCGTTTTTCCATCTGTGCAGTCCGTTCGCCCCACACACACACACAACTGGGTCCACAAGCATATAACGGTTAAAGTCAACATCGATCACGCCCGCCGCCCGCCGAACGCCAACGTCGGCATTTCTGCATTCTGCACACATACACAAACGCCCATTCGCACAATGTGCCATTTTTGCCGTTTGCAGCGCATGCGGTGCACTTTTCCCTGCACAATGTCGTCGAACGGGCGCGTTGGTGAGCGAACGAATGTTGCCACCTGGGCCGATAAGCGAGCAAATTATGAAGAACGTGACAAAGCACCGCATGAAGTGGTGCAACTCTCGGAGGATGTCTTTCACTCGTTGTGCAAGCAAATTTAATATTAAAAAATATTAAAATAGAATTTCTTCAATATGTCTATCATCTCCATGAAGGACGCCAACCGCAACGTGACATTATTTATGTTAAATGCCTTTCATTCAACCCTTGCCCCATTGACGATAATCTTTGAATTCTTATTTAAATTTGCCCATTGCGCATGTGTGCGTATCATTGTATGCGCTTTTATATATGTGAATATTTTTATTCCATTTTGATGAGATCATCCGAACACACCAACGGCATCTCGCATCATACGCCGGAGAACGATGTAATATTAAACCTCACGACAATGCAAGGACAACCGATGCATCCCAAAAAGGGAAAATGGTAAACCACATCCTCCTACCACGCACGTACCATGGCTCGTGCCGTTCCCGCAGGTTCGTGATGGATGGGTTATTCGGTTGAACATGAAGGCCCACGCCAAATGATGATTTTACAATCGATTTTTATCCCGTTCACTTTCTCCAGATAACTCGGTTCGAGGGGAAGCTTGTGGATGCACTCGTTTGAAGCTCGAAAATCAAGTAATGTTGCTTGAAAACTGTACAACAGAGACACTCTTTCTCCCGCTCTATCCAAAGTCTTAGAGCCCAAAAAATTGGAAAATCAGATATCATATGCTCTTCCAATGAATCATCATTAATAATTCCAATTAATCATCCTTATATTCCCAGTCTCAATAATGGTAAGAGGCGAAAGTTAATTCACAATTCGCCTACACAATCTATACTTTTCAGGTCAGCAACCTTGTTTAGGTATGGTTTTATAGTAGTAAATCCTGTTTATGATTAATACAATACTTTTATGCGATTAAAAAATTGTAATCGTTTAAAATTTTATTTTTTAACATAAACTTTGTACCGACAATGTTTAAATATAAAATACAAGAAATATTTGTATTATTTTCACGACGACAAAACAAAAGACCTCAATAACTATACTTATTGAAGCAAATACGACTCGGAAATCCCTTATAATAAAAAAAACGTATACTTATCAAGTATAATTCCCATCCTTTCGTCCAACTACATCCTTTAGCAAGCATTTGACACTATGCCAAAACGTACCTGAAAGGAGAAAAAACAAAAAAAAAAGTTATTATCACATTCCCAGGAATCAAATCACTCATAAAATCCCAACCAAGCTTTTTAAAGATAATTAGTAAATGAATCGCTCGCCAAACACACAATTGTCTTAGCCCGCTCGCCTGCACCGTCACTAACAAATCGCCCACTTAATTAGCTAATCTCCGGATGGAGCTTCCAGCGCTTCCGGCAATAAAAACCCCGCACAAACACAAAGCACGACCACCTCCAGAAAAGCTTTATTTTAAAACCCAGCATCGCTCCACTTTGGGAAGTTCAATGTCGCCAGGTTCAAAAGTTCGTCCGTTGACATTGTCGTTGTGTCGCTTGGGGTTCGTACAGAACTGTTCCTGAACCGATCGCACGGATGTTCGAATTTTATTCGAACCTTGAAAGCCTAAGCGGTTTGGAAGGTGAAAAAAAACCAGATCGACAGCTCTTCGATGCTGTCAGCGCCATCGTACCCGAAATTCTTCTATTTTATGCCGCTCTGGCCTTGAAGACTCAATCAATCTCCACACCGAACAAGTGTCCCGGGAGATGCATACAGACGAAAACGATTTGTGGCAATTGAACGCAAATAGAAGGCAAATAAAAAGCTGGTTCGGTTGGTGCGCCGCGCAGCATCGGAATGCACGGAAACGTTACCGACGCGAATGGGATGGATTTGCTAATCGCTTTTATGGTTACACAGTTTTTCGTAAGAACTTCAGCCCCTCCACCGGGCACCATTCGCGCAAGGTACGGCCGGACGGACGCAGATTTTAAAAATAGAACCTACACCACACCACACGGGACCGCCGAATAGGCGAACGAGCGGCTCTCACATTGGCACACCACCGCCAGTGGGCCCCACAGCCATCCAAACCTCAAAACCGAAGTACCGAAGCAGAAATGCGACCGCAAATGTGTTATGTGCGCCGCGTGTGCAGTCTGGTCGGCCGCATCTGGCGGCATTCGAGAACAATACGAAAAAAACGCTTGCCTGTGTTCTTGCGTTCAAGGGTACTTGATGGGGGAGAGACCTTCGAATGACGAAATTCGTTCGATCTCGACATGATTAAATGATAATGTTTATGTTGCAAACAGCGTGCTTCTTAATGCTACAGCATTAATGGTTTGTGTGATCATGAAAATCAACTAATTATTGATAAAAATGTGAAGATTCATCTATACTTGTGCCCTGTTTTATATCATCAACAAACCATCGTTTAGATTATGAAATTGCTCGCACAAGCCTCCCAGCAACGTATTCAAATTAAACATAATTTAATCTGGAAAAATGAAAATAAAAATATCTTCACCACCCAGCCGGTCTGAAAAACACTGAGAAAAAAAACAAACTCCCAAACAAGGACCCTCTAGTTATTGCAACGCACTTGGCGACAACCGCGCTCGGAATATAAAAAACCACATGTAAAAAACGAGAAAAAAAACAAAGCTCACATTATGCATGCTTCGGAGCAAACAACCCCGTTCGAAATGAAACACATAAACCACGAAAACGGCACAAATGCATTCCTCGTCATTTTTTTTTTGTCGCCCTACTACCGCTGCTGCAGGACAAAGGATTTGTCGTCGGGTAGAGGGGGGTTGTGAGTGGATAAAAAATAACCTACTCTGGAAAAAGTGCACTTTTGTGGCAACTGCAACGGCGTGTGCAACGGGTCGGATGCGACAAAACGGAATGCGCACGCATATGCAGCTTCAACAAGCCGGGAAACCGGCGAAACGTTCATCATCGCTGGTCTCGTTTGGAAGAGAGCACCAGCTATTTAACACTGACGGTCAAACGGAACGAACGATTCATGTAGTCCAATTTAGGTGGCAATTGACACCTAGAAGGTTGGTTTTGGTATTTTTAAAACTGGATATTCTATTTTTTGGGGGATTTTTTAATTTTTTTCTAAAATAGGCAAAACAAGAAGAACAAATAACAAATATTCCATACGTCAAGTATGGCATGAAAAACGCGCTTAACGGTTGTAACCGTTTTGAAGCAATCAGAACGGAAAGTAGCAAAAGTGTCAATTGACACCTCATTTGACCGGTTAGTGTTAAGGTCCGGTTCGCGGGCCGTTTCCCTCCCAGCCTTGTTATTATTGCATGCAGCCGACCCAGCGCAACGTCGTTGTTTGAAAAATGAAAGTCACCAGCTGCCTGGTCACCACCGTTTCGTTGCACACAGCATCCACAGTGTCGTTATTCCAACCCGACTAATAGCAGGAAGCATGGCTGGGGAAAACGAATTGCTCGCCGGGAATACGATAAGAGTGGTGTGACTGCGCACCACCAGACCGAATACGCACCCCTCCTTGCCACAGGCAACACACCTTAATTTTATCCCCCAATCAACCGAACAACCTGCGCCTGCAGTCGATCGAGCTCATGTGCTTCCTGCAAGTGCACGATCGTTGCTCTGGTCCATATGTGTACCCCATAAAGTGCAAAACAAAACCTTCGCACCACGCGGAACACGGCGGCGAACGATTTGCAACGAAATGTCATCGGCTGTGTACAACCTAAGGCTGTGTAGTTTGCCTCAAGCTTTCTAGGCGATAGGAAGAAAAAAAACCCGCTGCAACCACAACAACAACCAGACGACTTGGGGTGAGTAACGTTGGTCCGTCTTGACGACGCCACCAGTGCATGACCAGAGCCCGTTACGCAAAAAGCCCCTCGGCTCACAGAGTAAAGCGACAGTAGCCAGCGACACACGAACGCCACAGGTGTGACACACATATAGGCGATGGCGGTGCATTATTACTAATGGATGATTGCGACGCACAGGCGAACCGAACTTATCTATGAATTACAATTACTTCAAATGCATTCGAATGGCTTTCAGTTTCACAAAGCTCAGTCCGATCGATTGGAGCACAGAGGAAGCAACGCTCTGTTTCTGGAATTCATATGACATCGATTGAAGTACTGCTATTACAAATAAGTTATTTCTAAGAATGATAAATCGTCATAAAACAAATAGGTTAGATTGAAGGTAGCAAACCAAAAGAATGTAGTGCTTTAGAGAAGATATTAACCTATATAGTTTCATCGTTTCGATCACTCCCGAAACAAACGCTCCCGGAACGAACGCCCCTGAGTGTTCATTTAGTGGTCATCCTTTAGTGTTCACACATCCTTCAATCACCCCGTTTATTTGTAAAAACCTGACAGACTTTAAGATCTCTCAGAACCAGAACAGTAAACACAATCACAGCATCGCCCAACAGAACCAAAAGTTAATCTAAATTCATCCAACATTGTATGAAATATTCCAAAACTCAAGGCTCGCAAAACTCGCAATTCCAAGGAAATGGCTCAAAGGATGAAAAAAAAACGATTATACCTTAACTACAAAATAATAAAATATATAAGATTAATAAAGTCTGCGTTATCAAAGAAATGAGTTTAACATGAAAAAAAAAACTTGAAAACTGAGTCTTATCCACGTATGATGTTACGGGTCTAATCTGTCTCACGGCGCTACTCAACGAGCTTCGCTCTGTGACGCTTATTAGTTCACCTTCACTTCTTTATAAACGTTTTCATTGGAAGTGGTGGTACACGTCTACTAGATCCATATCCGGCTGGTAACATTGTATCCACACCAATCTCGTACGAGCAGAGCAACGAAAAACAAGACAAAACTATCTCCAACAGGACATGCTCGTTACATGCCCGTTACAAGACGCCTTGGCGGACGATCGGGAAGACTAATTTGCCTACTTGGAACACGAAAGCGAAAGAAATAGTAGTCATCACACCATCGTTCGCGGTAAGATTAGAGGCCGTTAGGTTAAATGTGGTTCGCCCTATTCCATGCATCCCAACCGGTGAACGTTGCACACTTTCGTTCGTGTCGTCATTCGTTGTCGTTTCGTTCAGATGACGGTGAAAACGACGGTGACGCACATGAAAAATCGCAGTCAGCACACGCAACACGTGCACCAAAGGCGTTGCATCCATCCAGAACTGGTCCCCACCCCCAATGCAGCCACGGGGCGGCACGTTGTCTTCGTTAATTTGACTTTCGAAATCCGGCTCAACTCGGTCGCGGCGAGTGAAAGAACACCCGCTCGCCAGCAAGAAGAAACGAAACCTTTCGTTCCGGAGTCGAGGATGGATGTGTGCTTCCAAGAAAAACCTGCCAGATGATTCACGCTTATTAGGATTTATGCGCGTGCGCCCCTCGCTTTCACGTGCGAGGCAAAAGACAACGAGCACACAGCGCGGAGCGTTCGACACTGACATTGACGATGCTCATAAGCTTCAAACGAGCGAACCCTCTGCTCGATCAGTCCCATTTTGGGTGTATTTTGTTATTACTAGCCAGCTTTCGTGACAAATGCCGGTAATCTGTGACTGCGAAAATTTAAAATTCCTCAAAAACTGTATACATTAGTAATTTGAGAATCTTATCAAAAAAAAAAAACGAATCGTGATTCATTTCTAGTGAATCCCCATATTTTTATAATTATTGCTGAAAATATATTTTTGAGAGGTCTATTTGTGTTTCATTTGAATTTTGTGATTAAATTACTAACAGAAAAAAAACAACTCATCAAAAATAATCACTAAAATATAAACTCCCAAAACATCGCAAAAAGGATAAAAATATCTTTTAAAAAATATCTCCCAATAAATGAGCCTAAAACCTGAGCCCAATCTTGCGAAAATTAATATTTGAATACAGTTGTGATGAGTACGATAGTTTTACACACAGTTCCCTAGATCCTGCAATTTGTCCGAGAAGACACGCGCTCCAACTCCAGCAGCCACATGCTACCCATAAAGATAATTCCTCTGCACGCTTCACAGCAACAGCGACTCCAAGGTTCATGTCCCGTTCGAGCTCGAGTTCTTGGAAAATGCAAGCGCATGCCAACAGTTCCAGCTAATCTTATCCGTCGTCTCGCACGAGACGAAATATGTGCCGACAGGGACCTCCAAAACCGGACGACCGGAACCCCGTACCTGAGGCGCTCATCGCACGACCAATTTCGATTTCATTCCAGCTGGTTCGCACCTAATCGCTATGCTATCGCACTATGCTCCACACAACTACTTCGTTCCAACGTTCGCAGGCGCCTGCTGCGTTTGGCGGAACGAAACGAACACACGAGAAACATACATAAAAAACCTGCACTCCACCTGGAAGGAACCGGTTTTTTTTGGGGGGGAGTACGAGCCACGGCACCTTAGATCACCCCCTTGAAGCTGGGTTCCATGGGTTGCTTGCAGCAGTTTTGTTCTTCTGGAGGAACAGGTTTTCTTCCTCCACGTTGTGCTCCGTGTGTAACCTTAAGCTCCGAAGGTGAGTCTAAGCCTTCACACGCGGTAGCTCATTCGCAGATTGGTTTTGTTTTTTTTTCTTCTTTTGTGTGGCAAGCAAAACTTCACCTTTCCCTCCGCGCAGCGGAAACGACTATCAAGTTTTCTTCCTTTCGATTGTTTCGATTTGCTTGTGTTTGCTTCCTCCTGGCACGTCTAAACGTCCGGAACGAGGTCAAACCAACGCAGCGAGCGCAAACGCTGGACGCTGCTATCAGTCGATTGATCCAGTGCTTCAATCAAGTGGCCCAGTTACATCCCAGAGTGGATGTGCTACAAGCTTACGCGAGCTTAAACCAAGCCGGAACCTTACCTAGTAGTAATAAATGAATAAAAAATCCTTACCCGTTTGATGTTTCTGTGGTCGGAAATTGCAAGAACTTGCATTGGTTTTTTGTTTTGTTTTTCTAGCATTGCGCTAATGACCATGGATGAAGGTTACTAAACACAGATGGTGGCGAGGGTAAGTAACAAACACCGACTAACAAAACAAAGAAACAATCCATCGATCGCTGCAGCCGGATCGGACATGGAACCATGGCCCACAAACGTGAAAAAGATCTGACGAGATCGAGCAGGGTAAACACCTCACTCCTCACTGGCAAATAGAAGCCCCTCGAGGTAATGGTAACCCAAATATGCATAAAAAAAAACTAAACCCTTAACCTATCCCTGTGCAGCTCTAGCAGATGCTAAACGGGGCTATCGAGCGGAAATGAAATCGACAAAAAAACTACACACACACTACCCCGAACCAACCACCGGTTTGGCGTTACAGTTCAATGCGTTTTTGGAACCCCTCCGAGACCCAGCCTAACTAGGTGACTTACATCGGTGTGCCCCACGGGCCGCATGTGGCGGGAGCTGCTTCCCATCGGTAATGCGTTAGAAAAACGCGGCAGACACGCGTTTGGAATAATGTTGGTTTTTAGCCTGTCGGTGAAAAGCAAATTATATGCTTCACCGCTCAATCTACCACCGATCGATCGACCGTCCAAGTGGTGGTCTACAAAACTGGTCTACAGTGTGACGGGGTAGGGGAACGAGCCACCACCGCACGAGAGTCTGGCCGAGCTAGTTCACGCCTAAGCGTGGGATGCTGTTTTGTGGGAACCACTGGCAAATTTTCGTACTAAAGTTGATGCGATTTCATCACATGTCTTTCAAGCTTTCCGACAGAACAAGTGAATTACATTTTTTTTAAGTAAAATGGCGTCATCTCTTAGCAGTTTCCATCCATATTTTAAAGTATTTTTATATGTTTTCAATAAACGTTTTATCCAACATATTCCGTTTAAATAAAAAAAATAAAAATAAATTGTACGAAACGCCACATCAAAGCGTCCGCAACACCGCGAAGCATAAATAAAAAAAAGTTAAATTCACCTCAATATTTCAACAAACATCGTTTGAAGGAAATCCCCCAAAATTCTACGGTACATCCACCATCGTATTCCAGCAATCGAAATTCTAATCATTCATTTCGTGGAACCTTTGTTTGAAAGTGCTTTTTTTGGGTGAAAGAAAATTACGCTACCGCTGACGACCATTTCATCGCCCGAAGCAACCAGCCCGAACCACCACCGGGTGGTAAATTGACAAACGCTGTACAAATTTCATATCGCCATTCTCGGTGTAGCGAATTGGCCGAGAGCAATCGATGGTACCGGCAACCGGTGACACGACGAAAATGTCCCAAAAAATCTTTGAACCCAATTTTTCCGTGTGCCGAATGTCGCGTGAACGCTTGCTGGTGGTTTACGTTATATTTTTCGACATCGAACCGAGAGGTATTATAGCGGAACAAGGCTCTTCCCTGTCTCACGGCCGCGCGTATGAAGCACATAAAATATGTGATGTGAAATTTTTCCGCATCGCTACGCTCGCATACCGACGGGCGCATTCTATCTCGGATTCGTTCCAAATCGTCAGGAGAAGCGAGTTGAAAAAAGAAGCTTATTTGCCCCGTTTGCCCCGTCCATCCACATAGGTGAGGGTGAGCTGAGCATAACAATGCGATCAGCGAGGTGCGGGACATAAATATCGACTCATTGTTTCCAACAATGTACGATCGAATTTTTTTATTTCTATGTCTCGTTACGATTGCTATATCTAGAATTTTGTCAGCTGCCAAAACATAGCCACGGTGTGGTTCACATTCAACTGTCATGTACCTCGGTGACATAACACCAAAATTGTGTCATTGTCATAGCGTACGGGCAAACATTCTCTGCAACATCTGCCCGCAGACCGCATGCCGTGCTCGGAACGCGTGTTTGTGTTCGGTTTTGAGTTTTTAATTTTAAAATTCATAAATGAACCGGCAGACTGCAGGGGCACGATACGGCAAACCGCAGCCAAACGCGCAAACAATGTTCGCCGTTGCCGGCTACTATCACTCAACTCACGGCCACACATACACAATTCATTTGCATACGATTTTGACGCGAGCGGGAAGAGAAAAGAAACAGCGTCGCCAACAAACGGGCAAATAACGAGCAGCGAACCGTTTGTGTAATTGTGAGGGAGCCAGCCAGACCGAGCCACTGCTACCGAAACAGAGAGACATATGCAAATGGTGTTTGTGTGCGACGAAAAAGGTGTGTCTCAAGTTGCACCTCATCAACCACCCGAAGACGCGCGGTTGCTTTTGTGAATGAACTTAGGGACGCCTTTTCCCACAATGAGCGACATTCATGGGTCTGACTTTCGCCGAGTGATTTGTTGACACGATTGAGGTACTTATATTCCTGAAGGCAAAATGATAGGTTATAAACGGAGTCAATGTTTGCTTGGGTGCTGAATGTACTTATTTAAAACACGTGCGAAACTGAGACAAGATGGAGTATAAATCATAAAATTTGGATCAAAATTTACAGACTATCGTTTGGAAAGCTGCGGTACGGTGCACTTATTCAACTGAACTGATCGAATCGATGATTCAGTTCAAAAGAGTCATGAGTTAAAATCAACTAGCTGACAACTGATAAAGAGAGAGTGGTCCTACACCTTCATCATCGGCATGGAGAGAATTTGCTTTTGTTTGCATTAAAGCAACTTTCGCTCACTCGCTTAGAGATATCAGAACGATCGTATCGCTCAGTGCGCGCTATGTCTAATGTCGATCGACAGTAAAATGACGGGAACATGATCTTGTGAATCTTCCAAAGCTTCCTGCTGACTAGAGGTAAACTCAACCTGATTGTGGTGTTTTGTTACAATAGTAGTCACTGCATAAGTTGCAAAAATTGTACTCTGCGTTGCCTATTTCATGCCGAATTTGAAATTACCATAACGCTGGCTTTACTCTGGTAACTCCACAAAAACCAACTCTTCCATCTCTCCGATCTTATCCCCATCAATTTCATTCCCATTTACCCACCCTCAATAACTACCAGGTGCTATCGAATGCGATCACCTTTAAGTGCAACCCTTCGAGAAAGCGAGTGTGGCTCGGGTGACTTAGATTTCATCCACCGACTTCCGAGCGCAGTGCTTCCGTAGCACATGACTGCGCTTCCGGCGATGCATTGCGCCATGCGGTGCGCCAAACCATGCGCAGATGTGGTGTGGGTGGTCTCAGTTTCGCTTCCAGAGACGCTCGAAGAAATCCAATACCACCATTGCTTCAGCCACTGGTAGGTTGAAAGGTGACACACGACCAATCCGTTAATCCGTTCGGTTTGGACAGAAAGGCTTACAGCAGCGCACACTTCCGTCCCCGCTGGGCGTCGAAGCCTGCCCGTAGGTGGGTAAGGCCCGAAAAAGAAAAACCAAACGCATCCCAAACGGACCAGGTAACGTGACACTCGTCGTCCTGGCGTTGATCAATAAATTTCGAACAAAAAACGACACACTCCCAAGCAGGTCTTTTATGTCCAAATTCGATAAGCGCCTGGCGAAGGTTGAGTGACGCTGGCAGGCGGGTTGCGTCACCCCCGTTTGTGCGATGGCGTGGAAAGATTAGCGACCCGCAGGCCGAGAACGAGGCTCGCGGTGATTCGATTGGAATTACGTCTCGTTTCAAACAGGCTGACTAACCTTTACAGTGATATATTTCCTGCTGACAAGACACGGCTGAACGTTTTCATCGCTTGCGGTAGATATTATCACGCGCATTTACTAAATTCGACATACCTCGAACGATTATCACGAAAATCGTGAACAGTTTATGAGCCCATCATTTAAATGTTTTTATTCTGGTATCCCGCTGTTATGTGGTTACAAAATCTATAAAAGATGTACATAAATACACAAAAAAAAACACCACGCAACACAAATAGCGATTTCGAAGAATGAATACATTCGTGTATTTTGTACAGTGCAAACAAAAACGCATGCATAAAGAATAAATAACCGACTCAACGGGTGAAGCACCACATCGCACTGGCTTACACGCACACACACACACAAATAAAATGCAAAATGCATCGGTCGGTGGAAATTAGATCAACATAAATGCATCCATAGCACCATCGTTAAACCCAATCCCCACGTGAGCGGTGTCCAAGCGGTCACCAAAACGTGCTCACCCTTGCCTGCACCCTACCTATCTGTATGTGTGTGCACAATTTTTTATCGCATGACTCCAATTTCCATGCGCCACTTTCTCCACCAGCTTTACCAACGCGCCAGCTCTGCCAGCGTTAGGGGACAAGCCGCCCCAAACGCGAACCCGCCCTGTAAAAGGCGTTTCCCGACTCACCCTGCCTCCCCCTGCCCTGCCCTGTTATGACACATTTCGGTATCTCCCGTTACACCACACGTCCACGGCACCACGAGGCACGCCGGAAATGGTGAATCAAGTGTCAACATACGTACGTACAACACTTCGCCAGCTCGCAGGGACCGGACTGATAGAAAAACCGCCCGGCCACGCACACACATTTACACACACCGGCAGAGTGGTTCGATTTAATGGTCTCGAATGTCTGTGACCTCTTCCAGCCGGCCTCAGCTTAGGGCGCACTAACCATTACTGCTACCGGGACTAGCTGGGGTATTGAAAAGATGCATTTGCTAGCTGTTGGAGAGCTAGATGCTCGGAAAAAGGTGTCCTATGAGTAAACCAAATTCTGTGCCCCAGCTTATCCGAACTCGTCAGGTCCACATGTCAGGTTCGGTTAATTCATTTTCTCGCCCCAATACGCATAATCTATATTCTCCCAAAAAAAAAAGCACAATAATAGCTATCAACGCGCTCACGTCAACACTTTCCTGCGGACGACGATGACGGAACACAGCCCCAGAGCGGGACGTGTTTTCTATCAACGGTCCTGGCCCCGCAAGGTTGGCGAGAGGTAATTTATGTTAAAAATATGAGCGCGATCTTTGACATCTTTGCGTCCAAATTTGGAACACAAAACGCACGGTACGGAAGGGAAGCGATCCGTCGGCCTCTCATTCGCTGGCATCCAACGCATGAAGCAGACTGTGGAGTGCAGCGAAACGTTGTATTGTGTGCCGTTTGAAAGAGTTGAGAAGCGTTCAAACGAAATGTACGGT
>JXXA01014236.1:0-24666 GCA_000956255.1 Anopheles punctulatus
ATAGCACTAAATTGAAGCTTATGGAACTTAAAAATTTTATCGTAAAAAATGCTCTTCAGTCGATTTAAGCACCCTGTACAATGAAACCCGTCAGTCGCTTGTTTGTCGGTTCCCATTACCTTGCACAAACAGCAAGTACAGTCGATTTAATTAATATTCTAACGAGTTTCATCCTTCCCTGAGCCCGTCCATGCGACTCGAGTTGAAATCAAACATTTACATTCATTCTTTGTGCTATCCGATAGCTGATCATTCGATTGGTCCCGATTCGGTGGGGCCGGTGGTGGTGGAAGCCCGGACGGATGGAAGCTTTCGTTATTTTATTTGCTTCCATCGCTGTTTTTAATCTGCTGCGAGGATGCATTAATTATTTTAAATCCACGTCCGCACAGACGACAGCTCGGCTTTTGTTGACCCGGCACGGGTTGTCAGGTATCGGTATGGCTGTGGCATTTCCGTATACGTGTCAAACGCAGTCGCAGTATGCAAGTGTATGCAAGCACCGTAGGAGAGTAAAACAATGGGAGCATTAAAAAATACTAATAATGTTGGATTATCACTCATTGAATTATCTGTCATGTGCGCGAAAGCAGGACTTTGTTTAAGATGCTCTAATGAATGATTTTTTACCATGAAATACACTGAATACACTGTCTGTGATTGACATGCTCATCTTCAGGACATTTGTCCTGTAAGATGAGTGTGTGTTTTAAACCAAATTTTTTTTTTAAATTTCATACTTCCCCACGGGACATGTGTGCACCGAAATTCGGTCAAACCGTGTGCTGTTGCTGATGTTGCTCTGTAACTATTTTTCAATCTAACACCATCGAGTCAATGCTTTGTTCGCAAAGATAACACGAAAAAGATTGCTTCAAACCAACATTGCGTGATCGAGCACAGAAAACCCTGCACCGTAGATGGAACCCAAGACAGAAGTCAGATAGGAGAACAGGACGGCGCCAGCAAACCGAGCGTGCGGTAGAGACCCACTAGTGAAGCTTCTTACTTCCTCCCCGTTTGTTTGCCAAAGCCACGGACGAATGGTGAAAAACAAAGTGAACTTCTGGTCCTGCTATCCAGGAAAGCGTTTGCTAAGCCAACCAACCAACACAAAAAAAAAGAAAACACCCTCACAAGAAAGACAGAAGAAAGCAAATATCATTCTTCATTTATGCTACGTTTTATGCATAATGTAGCACGGCTGCGGGTGCGGGTGTGCGGTTGGGAATAGAGTAGGGGTACGGCGAACCACACGCGTGCACACAGCCCGCCATGCCGCACAACAATAGAGGCTCGTGGCCGTGGAATTATGGTGAAGGATTGTTTTCCACTGGGAAGTCCGCCACAGCAAGGTGGTGCACGACCGGCTACCGGAGGAAAAACACCGGACAAGGTTTTCGAGCCATTTTCTGTTTTTTCTTTGTAGTTCGTGGGCTGCTCTCACCCTACATAGGCGCTCGTCCTGTCTTTGACATCGTGTCGTGCAGCAGAATTGTGTGTTGTTTTTGCGCCACCGCTCTAGTCGCCGTGACAGTGCGTTGACAAAGAGCTGACATTAGAAAGAAAGATAAACGAATTGTTTGGAAGCGACGAAAAACACGACTTTTACGCTGTTCTAGTTGCGCTTACGGGAGGAGCCGTAAGGCGCAAAGTTTGGAATTAGGTCACTGCAGCGCCAGTTTTGAATGAGGTTTTTTTTGGGAAATGTTAAGATTGTACATAACGTTTGATCTAGAAATGATAGAGAAGTTTTCATAAATTGCTATTAATTTATTTTCAAAAGACCGTTTTGTACAAGCTTTATCAACAAAAACTGATACTTTTCTGCTGCTGCTTTATTAAAAACAAAAATTCAACTGCAATTGCATTATTTTGCAAAACATTTGGATGTCTGATGGTTCGATGGGAGTGAAACAACAAGAAAATAAAAACAATACCACAATCGTTGGTACATATTTCCCAAGACGTCGACCAGTATGATAGATAAAAAAAAACGTATATACGTGCGATCGTTTCCTCAACCGACGGGAGCAGTGGTTTGTTAGTGCTTACGATATCGTTACAAGTGAGACAAGTAAGAAGCTGCTCCCCGAACGACCAGCAAAGGACGTAGCTATCGAATGCGTGTGTTCTTCACAAGGACGTTCGTGTAATTACTTGCAAATACGCGCACCGGTAGGGAACGGACTGGAGGCTGACATGACGTCGCAGAGTGGTCCAATGTGAGGCATTCCTTTTTTTTACATTTTTTTCTCCTCATTTGGATCCTTCGCGGTATGGCCTTGTTTGGTTGTGTTTGGGTGTGCATGTGTGGTAGTGGCAAGTACGCGCGGCACCTACCACAATGGCGTCACAAACAATAATAAAATGGCAAAATAATAAAAAAAAAACCTAACGCGGGAGGCAATAAAATGTTGGTGCCATTTTCATGCGTATTGCGGAATTAAAATCTTTGCCTTGGTTGGCATTTCCCGGTTCCCGCACGCTCGGCCGCCCGGGCACACATGCGGTTTCGCGTTTGAAATTTATTCCTTTCCCATCGGAGGGACACGCGTGTGGATGTGGATTCGTGTCCTGCCTTGGTAACATTTCGCTTCTTTCTACAGCTGCATGTATACGGCCCAGAGAGGGAGAGAGGGACAGAGAGAGAGAGAGAGAGAGAGAGAGTGGCGCCAGCCGTCTTCCCGTGGAGTTGCGTGAGCTGAAATCGCATCGTTCCGGACGCACGGCACCGGGGCTGAACGAGGAACGATGATGATTACGTTTCCGGAGCACATATTTTTACGTCGGCCTGTGCGTGTGTGTGTGAAACGCAGCCAGAGACCACACGTCAAACAGAGACGGGTTGGTTGCGGAATTTTTCGGAAGCGCGATTGTCAAGCTTGCGGCGGCGGCTCGTTTGATGATCTGTGCGAATGATTGGAACCCACCGGGGGATGCACGCATGGAACCATCCCTACTTCGCGGTACACTCGCATGCGCTCATCAAAAGGATCAAAGGGAAAAATTAGATTTCTTGTCTGACAGGACAGTGCTGTGGCTTTGCGGTGACGAAAGGTGTAGTGCGGGTTTCTCGCGTGGTTGAAGCGTGATTACTGCTTTGAGGAATCATTTCCAAATGTCGTTAATTATCGACCGCAAGTAATTGCCAGAATTGTAAGAAGTTCTCAGTGTGATTGCTGCTGACGGGGAAGACATGTGTCAACATAAGCATAACCGTCTAGGAGAGAACAACCGTCTAAGAGCGAGATCAACAACAAAAGAAAGGCAGCATGTTCTCTCGCAAATATTAGGGTAGCTATTCAAACGAGATACTCTTACAAAAAGTTTATACGCTCATGAAAAATGTTAAAACATCTGTTGGCTTGTTGTTTGGATTATTATTCGTTACGTATCTGCCCCCAATAAAGTGAAGATATTTACGTCAAACATAGTTACGTGAAGTTATCAGTTTCGTAAATAAATTTGTCAATTTCGACAAAAATTTTATTAGAGGAGTGCTTGTTAACGATCAGTTACGTTTCACTCATCAAGCACAGTTCGTTAATCACCCTGGAAACAGACAACCAGGAATACCTCTCAAGCATGCCCTGACACAAAAAAAAAATAGAACAAGGAAAAGCAGGACCTAGGACCTGAAGCAATCCGGATCATTAGTTGTGCAAATCGTACCCCCGGTCCGAAACTTCGTGTCGTGTGCTGTGCTGCAAGCCATCGATACCTCGCAGCTCGGCCGGTCAGACAAACTAGGTCACGGATTAGCGCCCTCGTACCGTGTTCGAGTCTGTCAACCTAACCGACAGGCGAACATTGGCGAGAACATCCCGGCAGCAAACATATCCCCGAGTGCTGCACGGCACCGGACGCGGGGAATCGTTCGAATTTGCACCGGTCGAACTTTGCTAATTTCTTGCCGGAAACAAGCTGGTACGATTGTTGCTGCTGCTGCTGCTGCTGCTGATGCTGCTGCTTTATACCTCGCCAGTGGATCGGCTTGCAAAGCGCAGGCAAGGGAGAACAGGTTGCATGCCCGTTCGTCCGAGGGGATGCGGCACTGTTTGTCATTTATGCAAATGAATGCCGATGATAGGAAGAATAAATACATCCTGCATTAGCCAGCAGCAGCAGCAGCAGCAGCGGTAGCAGGTACGCAGAGAACCAGACCCAACGTTCCTCATTCCCCCTGGCTTTAGGTTTCGCTGCAGATCTAGGACACACCTGGCCACTCGCCAGAGCTCGTCCGCTCGATAGGCCGTGTGCTGCCAGCGCTAATAGTTTGAGTTCAAGTTGAAATCGCGGGAGGGTTCGTTTGAGCTTTTCCCTTCCCCTTTCTGGTGCATCAGGGCCCGTTCCCTAGCCTTGGTTCAACAACGAAGCGCGGTACATGACGTCAACTGGCAGAAGCGAAATCGCGCGACTGCAGAGCCTTGCAGGAGGATTGAAATCGTTTTGTTTTTTTTTTTATCTTCAAATCGTTCATCTCGCCCGGTTCTGGAACTGATTATCCCAGCTTGTGGCAGACCGGCTTGGGTATCCCACAAGGGTTCCATTAAAATCCGCCTCTAGTTCCGACCCGGTAGTTTTCGGTGTTCGGTGGCCGCGAGCCAACAGTTTCGCGGAATCGAATCGTATTCCACTCGAATGTGGGTTTAAGTGATGTGGTTGCGCCTCCCGTGTGCTCGTGAGATGCAGATCACCTGTGGATTCCAAAAAACTAGAAAAGGCTTCCAAATTGCATTTGAACCAGTGGTTTTGCTAGTGGCTCTGCATGCGCTTGCGTTGGAGTACGAAGTATTTTGCTAATGGCCATATAATGTACTACCCGCATAGGAACGATTAATTGCAAGTAAATCCATTTACCGGCGGGAGCGTAAATAACGTGAAGTAATCCCCGACTCGGGCACAATTTGCGGTAAGAAAACAAATCTTTCTCTCGGTGTCTCTAGGGTTTCATTAGCAGGCAGAGATCTCTAATGAGCTGTGCGAGTAGTATTACTGTTTCTGCTTTGTAATCATAAATAATTTATGGTAGAAGAGTTGTGAACAACTCGTAATGGTGTTTAATGTGCAATTTTTCCGCATGATGAGGCGAGTCGTTAAGTCATCACAAAATGATCTTGCTAAAACAATCAAAACCCGATGCGATACTGTTGCAACAAAAGTCGTGTTGATGTTTTTTGTTTGTTTTTACAACGTGACTTCATACAACTCCGGTTGCAGCCGGTTTCGGTTTTTATTCGTTTAAATCTTCAAGATACCGTGCGGGACACACCTTCTCATAAAATATGCAGCCGCAAGTTCGGGTGCCCTCGGGTGAGTCTGCTGACTTGCTTGGCAAACTTCTGCCCCGTTTCTCGTCGTGCGGTCCGATTTGTCCTATTTGCAGCGGCCCGCCCATACCCCACGCCCTCCGCATCGATATTTCGGGCAGCCGAGTTTTGCCAGCGGGAGAGTTGATTATCCTTCGAGGAGCCATAAATTTCCTGCAGCAAACTTACACTTGACGCTACCGTGTACGTATGGGTGAAACAGTTGGTAGGATCTTTTGGCCGTTTCGGCACTGTGCTGCCGCATTCACGGGTGGGTCAGGGTGGTGGGTAGCCGGCAGGCGGCAACTATAGTAGCACCAGCGTACTGCACGGATGCTGGATGCGCCTGCCGGTTACAGCACAACACATGTGGCGCGAATTTACTTCTGCTGTTGGGTGGATATGACAAAAAAAACGATGTTGGCTGAAATATTGATTTACTGCAGAGTTTTTCCTCTTCGTAGCAGCAGCGGCTACGACAAGACAACTCCGTAGTAACAGTGGTGTGTTGGCTTTACGTCCGACAAAGAGCAAAAAAAAAAACAAAAAACCGAAGCCCGCAGGCAACGATCCTCCCGTGTGCCTTAATACTGCCGGTGTTTTCTCGCATGGGGGAAAAAAAGGAAGTTCGAGAAAGATACGGCTCCGGCTTATGCTGAGGGTAAGATTGCACTGTAGTTTTGCTTCCCGGGAAGGCTTCGCGTGCGTCCCATGCTTCGCCCAGCCTCCGCCAGGCCTCGTCTGAAGTGTCCTGCTTTTTTATTTGCTTGCTGGTCTGCTCGTAAAAATATGGGTCCACTTTTCCCCCCTTCGACCAGCACGCGCTCTCTTAACTTTTTGGCAGAATTAACATCCGAATGCACCGGTTCCTATTCCCAGGCCTTGCGCATACGGTGAGAAAACGTTTCCCTCACCCCACCCCCCTCTTTCCTCCCGGTGTGTGTCTGTCTTTCGCACGTTCGGTTTCGGGTCCATTTTTCGCACCAAATAAGTTCATTTCATCGTCGCTGCTGTTGGCCGACACCCGTTGCGACAAGGCCAGAGGTTCATCAACTTTCTTCGTCGTTCCCAGCGGCCGAGCACGGCCGCAGACGAAGAAGACCCTCATTTGACCCGCGCACATCACCCACCCACGTGACTGCGGCCTACGGCCTGTAGCTGTGCCGTTGTTATGATTATATATTTTGCTCTGCGGCTACCTCCCTCCCAAACCGCCGCATCGGCCACTTTTAATTGAGCTTTCGGTAATTAGGAAACGGGACGAAACGTTTCGTCTTGCCGCACTGGCCGGTCACGGGAAAAATGGGGGGCCCGTCTTCGCTTCCAATTATTTTTGTAGCCTTTCGGAGCAACTTTTTCCTTCCAAAATATACACACACACACACACTGGCACGCACACACTTTCTCATAAAGCCTCCTGGGATGGTCCCAGCAGCCGCAGGAATCGCTCGTTCATCGCTCGTACACTCGTGAGTAGTCTTTCGAAGGATGAAGAGGAAACTTCGAAGGAAGAGAGTAACAAAAAAAAAACACACACACACACACACACACCGTAATAATAAAACTCTATCAGGAGCAACCGGCAGCGGAGGTACACCAACTTTTCCGCACTCAGGTACCAACGATGCGGAAAAACTCGATTTTCTCGCCTCGCCGGTGTTGTGGGAGAAGGGAAATCACTACTTCCAATTACGCTGTGGCCACGGAAAGTGAGGAGTTTTTTTTTGTTGCCACCCTTTTTCTTTGCCCTATTTTTAAGGGAGAGGGGAGAGGGGGATGGGAGGAAACGTATTGCAGCGCTGTCGGTGACTGACCTTCACTTTTGGGGCGCGCCTGAAGATGGATGTTTCGCAAATTTCAAGCAGAGGATTGCCTCTTTTGATTGCAATTTGAAGTTGAAAACAATAACAGTGTGGTTTAATGCCTTTCGTGAGGAAGGTGGCAGGTGTACACTTGAAGTGACTTTCAACTGCTGCAGGGGTTTTCAACTGATTTTTATTCGTATGTTAAAAATTTTGTCAGGTTTGAATTTTAAATTTTCGAAGCAAATATTTTGTTTTAATATTATATTTTTAATGAAATCAGTTTCCATTAAATTACAATAATTTTATTATTTTCTATATTTTTACTCCCAACGTTTTAACGATTCGACATTTTGCAATTTTATTCCAACTGAATAAAAACAGGATCAAGAATCCCTGCTGTTGATAAAAAATAAAGCATTTGTTTCAATTTTTTATGAGTAATTACCTTTCTGCCTTCACATCTCTTGCTAGCTTGTTTGCTTTTTTCGGATACTAAAGATACACGGCAGACACGCAAAAAAGCAACATCAACCTGATAACAAGCTTGAACCGAAGAAGAAGTTCAGATTACACTTCGGGGAACCAACTGCAAAACCGAGTGGCTGATTGCTTTGCCTTCGGTATGGAAGGATTGGTGAGTGAGGAAGCATTTTTATTACCCACCACCACCTGCAATTGCTCGGGCTTTGCGGTGAAATCTGCACACACACACAGACATAAAAAACAAACACGGTTCCGTTGATGATGATGATGATGACAATGACACCGCGATGGTGTTAGAAGTCATTACTGTTCCGTTGTTTCGCTTCTTCTTTAATTGATACCGTGGGAGCGAAAGATCGGGACAAGCGGTAGGATGGTAGGACAAGCAAGAACCCCGCTGCCATCCTCACCCGAATTTCTCACCCCCAATCCTACCTTTGCTGACACCAATATCACACCATGTTTGCTTTCCACCTTTTGGTGGGTTTGCTACCGCCCCGTTCGCCCCTTCAATGAGCAGTCATCTGTAACGAGGCTGGCATATCAAGTGGAAGCTTTAAACTTTTCGACAAACAAGAGTAACCAACAGCAATAGCAACAGCAACAACAAAAAAAAACACATCGTTCACCCAGAACGCGTTTGATACACTTAGCGCAGGGTAGGCAGGCAGGAAAAATTCCGACGGAAAAGCGCGCGGGGGCATTAATTTTTTACAACAAAATTTATATCATTTTTTACGACTCAGCTTCCCCGGTTCCTATGAAAAGCTCGCTGCTGCGGGCGGAGCGGCGTGCTGAAGTTTGAAGCTTTTCGTTCTGACTGCCTGCCATCGGAGGCGAAGGGGAACAGGAAGAACCGGGGGAGGGGAAGCCGTTGTTATCGCGGTTACGGTGCGGGTCGGATCGGTGATAAAAAGTGCCTCTCCTCGGTATTGAAAGTTTTTCATGCTTATTTTTTCTCCTTTGCTCTTGCTTTTTAATTCAGTTTTCGCTTCTATACCGCGCGCCCATTCTGCTAGTGATAATGATCTGCCATGGCGGCTGCCGTTGGGGTGGGTGGGTATGTGTGTGTGTGTGTGTATCAGAGAACGGTTGGTTTTATGTTTATGCTGCATAACGACACTGAAGTGAGTGAAGTTGGTGGCCAACAACAACGCGCCCGTTGGCGCTGTTAGTTAGCAGCGAGCAGGCGAACGAGGCCCAACTCGTGGGAAAAAAAAGAAACCAAGGGAAAGGAACGTGGGTTACGGGGAGGGATGGAAAGTTTTTAACCTAGATTCTCGAACCCCAGTGCCAGCGTTTTCGTCGGGGGAAAGAATTTTCACTTTTCCCTCTCGTGCTGCCGAGAAATTTGCCAAAGTTTAGGCGCTTTTTGTGTGACATTTTGCAGTGCGGAGTTTTATGTTTGTATTTCTCCCAATTATCCTACATATTTGTTTTTTTTTTTACTCTGGAACTTGTTTGCGAACATTATCTCGTGAACCAAAATGAAATCAAAACTGTAAACTATATTTTATTTTCCTTTTTTTGGAAAAATAATATTTAATTACCGTAAATAATACGAATTAAATACGTTCGTGAAATTGTACTTCCTCGATAGCTTTTGTTTATTTTCGTAAATAGAAAATTTCTCCAAACCACCAAATGGAGCTCTGTGAATGTTTCGTAAACGACTTCATGCGTTTCTGAATTAATTTACAGGCTCACACAGTGTTTCATAAAAGACTACTAGAAATTTTCAGCCGTAAATTGCCTCGAATTGGCTAGAGTATGGTATTGTTTTATTTATTTTACCCGCCACTGGTCTTTTATCGAACCTTGCAAACAATTGCATTCCGCAGTCAACTGCCTTGTGATGAGCGCTCCTGATCATTACTCCCCGGAACACGTAGCAGCCGTGCGTCCATCATTAAAAGTAAGTGCCAGTTGCCGAGCAAGTTTTATGCGATTTTCCTTTGCACGGTAATGAATTTCTTCCACTAACCGAAAGCTATTAATTAGCGTCGTTGCACTATATCGGTCTCGGTCGGTGCGACAACTTTTTGGCAATGGTAGAACTCATTTCGTTTCGTTGATGGAGATCGGGGCGATGGACGGGGAGGGGGAGGGAGAGTGAGAGAGAGACAGAGACAGAGAAAAAGACAGCTTCGGATGATAGTTCAATTACTGAGTTTTCTTTTAATTCCTTCATCTTGCCTCTCGCTGGCCGTGTGCTCCATGTTTCTCGGTTTCTCGGTGACTAAATCGAATTTATTATCGCCCGCTTCTTACCATCCCGCGGCCCACTGTTCCCTCCCCCAGGTGGGGACAATCCACCCGGAAGGCAATCGTTTTCATTACACGCCACCTCGAGACTCTAACACACATACCCAGAAAGACGACAACATACCCGTGACCGTGACTCGAACTCGTGGATCTGGCGTGGATTAAATGACCGAAAAAAAAGGTCGCCAATATTGTAAGTGATTACGTGCCGGCGTGGCCAACGCCGGAACGGTGTGCTTCTGCTGCTGCTGGGGCAGAAAACTAATTGCCACATGGGCGATAAAGTACCACAGCGAGCAGTGCGCTGGTCGTCCCTTTTTCGTGTGCCATATTGAAGCATGGGGCTACCGTGTGCCGCCACCACCGCACAGCCACCAGGTACGGTAATGCTTTGGGTTTTAATTACGGTCGGTTGGTCAGTGGCAGCAAACGCCAAGCCTCCTGGTGTCTGCTGCTCTTTCTTCATCCTCCCCGGATCCACGTGGTTGACCTTCAGCCGCATGCCGCATGGTGCAGGAGAGTTCGACTCAAAGCGTGACCGGATGCTAGTGCACGAACGAGCCCAGTGCTCCCGAGTACCCCATTCCTCTTCCAAAATGTTTTTTTTTTTCAGTACGAACGCAAGTGCGCCGTGAGCGGGAAAACCGGTCTCGTCGACCCTCACGAACTATTAAGGTTAATGTTCCCCGGTGTTCGCGTATCGATCGCCAAGTGGGAGACGAGCCCCCGCGGCGGGATTTTTACTTTAATTTTTTTGTTTCTTCGGTTCCACTCGAATAACCTACAACGTTGGTTCGGGCACAGGCCGTGGTCGCGCGCCCCTTCTGATTTGAGTAATTTCGTTTTGGGTTATTTATTTATCGCAAACTGAACAGCTTCATTAGTTGGAAGGAGGAGACGGAGAGCGCAATGCTTAGGAGTTGCGTTCGGAAAAAGAGCGTGGAACGAGCTAAATGTACGAGAAAATGGTCACATTAATTGGAGTGATTATGGGGCAGGGGGAATGTTTGACCAAACACATTCGAATGGCGAAACGGGCAATGGAAAGGCGCCCTCAAAGTCTTATTTGATGCTTTTTTTATAAATAATTACAGAGAATAATTTGTTCAAGGTTCCCGGAATCCTGTTTCCGTTCAAGGCACTGCTTGAAATTTTTAAGCAATTTTTGTTTTGCAAACTCCATCCCCAACAATTTTCGTTTTGATTACTTTAAACAATCACTTTAATTAAATATATTGGGTAATTTTTAATAGTAGTTACAAAAAGTGCCAATCGTACGAGCACTTGAAAATAAACAACTATTTCAAGACTATCAGGAGCGCTCTTGTGAAAAGAGCAACTTCTGGCGGAAAACGATGAATTAAAGGAAGATGATTTTAAAACTAAAAATATATTTTTTGTATTTATAGAATTTAAAAGTTACAGTCCATGGTAAATTCCCCCCCTCCCCGCTCCCCCTTCTTCGTTAAAATTTAATTTAGACTTCTCCTATAACATTTGTGTACTTTCATGCACCAAGTCCAGATAGTTTTCCATATTCTTTTCGCACAATTATTGTCGTGAAACACGGTGCGAACATTTTCTTCCAACTCGAATTTCGGCCCATCAAAAAAGACGACCAAGCACGAAGTGGTGGACAATTATGACACACCATTATATACGCCAACCAATTCTCGTTAGCGTGTGTTATTTAAACGCAATGCATTGAGGAAACGCCCGGCGAAGTGTGTGCTAATTGTTTCTCATTTGTATGCTACGCCGGTAACGACGTAGGCAATACAGCGCATTCCGCCACACTGCACCGATCGGCACCCTCCGCGAATAGTGTTAATTACGCAATGCAGCTACCGGTGGCAAAAATGAGAATATCACCTGGTGTCCTGCCGTCGTCGGACCTTCCGATGACCGATGTCGTCCTCGGCGAGTCACGCTCCCGGTGCTGGGCGCATAGCGTGCCACGGTGCAATTTACTGCCCCATTTTTTTCTCTGTTTGCCGTGCACCATCGCCACACTCGCGATACCAACCATCACCTTTACCGCGACCCTAACCCGTTGCGAACTAAGGATATACACACCGAAACTACACATTAACACCTTGCGCGTTCGTTTTCTTGTTCGCGGGGATGTTCGCGCAAGGGCGTTTGTGTTTCGTCCATACCGTCCCAATGGAATTGTCCTGTTTATGAGTGTGTGTGTGTGTGTGTGTGAGTGTGTATGTAAAAGGGAGGAACAGAAACAAAAACGAAACAACACACAAAAAAGCGAGCAAAATTGTGTTTGTTCCGGACTGCGGCGACTGTCTAAAATGGCACGGTTTACGGAAAACGTACGTTTCGTTCGCATGACAGGGTAATTGTACCGTAGATCGAGTCCTTTGGTGCACGTATTTGTGATTGTGTGCTTTTCGGAAGCGATTGGTAAGTATTTTGGTACCCGACAGCACCCGTGATTGACAGGTCGCGTTACCGTGAGCGACCAGGCGCCTCCATGGCAGTTGGTAGATTTCCTTCAATGATGATGGTGTTTTACATTTGCTTTTGACGGGCTTGCGACCTTGACTGGAAACGTGTGCAGCCAAAGTAGAGATGGACTTGGAACATGTTTTTGTGCATTAGATTATTTTTTACCTTTTTTATTTCCCTTTTTGAATTTTTTTTTACATTCTTTGTTTAGATGTTTTTTTAAATTTTATTTTCATTTGCATTTTTAAATGAAAAACAACGAAAAATGTATCCAAGATTCTTTCATTGATGAAATTGCATCCATTTATAATATTCTTTGTTAAAAAAAGTTTTTTTTCAATTCGTTTCATTATAAGCTTTCGCACTTCGCATACAAACGAAGTGGCCAAGCAAAATCTTGCCAATGCGACGAAGCCATGACGACGATAGCTCGCAGGTTGCACGCAACGGCTGCAGTTTGTGCAACCCGTTACCCGGCGCATCACAAAGGTCGATTAAAATTTATTGTGATATGTAATTGCCATTATAAATGTTTTCATTATGGAAATTGGTCACCAGCCCCGGGGCCCGCCAGCTGAAAAGCCGCAGCGCGGACCGTGTGCAAAAACGGGCAAAAAATAAATAAATAAACCCCTTTCCGGCCTGCCAGCTAGCTGCAGTGCGGGAGTTTCGTCGGGCCTGGAAAGGAAACAAATTGTCATGTAAATGCTAGTAATTTAAAAGCAATCAGACAGCACCGCAGGTCCGTGCCGCGTGCGCGAGATGGCGAGTGTGAGAAACGATTCGATTTTCAAATATGTCCCAATATGCTTTGTGCGCTTTTGTTGATTACGCTGCGTTTCGTTTTGGGCTGCTCTTAAATCGATCCAACATCGTGCGCCCGCTTGCACAGGAACCGACCGAACGTGTCGATTGTATCGATCGAGCGATCGCTCCACACCCGCTACCCTCGGACGCAAAAGGGTCGAACGGGAAGGGACAGGCCTCGTGCTAGGAACACGGGGAGAACGGTCGGCACTGCGGGCTCGCAAACATGTGTCGTATTTAATTAAGCGGTACTGGCATGGAAAATTAAAATAAATAACTTTTTGCCGCGTGCGTAAACAGGCGTGTGAAATTATGCTTCCAACAGCAGCTGCTTTGTCCCTCCGGTGAAGTTCCCGTACGGCTTAATTTCCAGCGAATGGGGAATGGAGCGAGGCTATAATGGGGAAAACAGACAACACACGCACCATAACACACGGTTTTACAACTGGTTTTTATAAAGAGTTATGCTGTATTTTGCAATTAAACTGTATAATCATAGCTACTAGGATATGTGGTGTTTTGCTATTCCTTTTTGTTGGAAAACAATGTCCATTTTGTCTTTTTAATTTTGTTTTTTTTTGTTCATAGAAACAAAAACGTTTTGAAAATCTCATTTTTTTTTACAGTTTTCATGTTCATATCAAGTTGAATTTAATACTATTCCAAATGGAATTAAAGACAAGCTTAACCTCAAACTCTAATGTACTCCTCGTTCGTCCATAAGCAGGCAGTAAAATTTTCTGCATAAAAGTGCTCCAGAAAGAACTCTTAAGCCCTCGCCGAGTCTCGTCTATAAAGCAGCATTTACACAATCTAACCCAACTACATTTTCGTCATAAAACGTTTGCATCCTGGTCCATGTTGCCGGTCTCTTGAGCTTGATCTTTGCACTCGACTCGATTCCAATCTTGACCTCCTTACAATTCGAAACTCGTGCACCAAATTGTCATCGTGGCACTGGGTTAGGCACGTTGTTTTGCCGCCCCTAACAACAAAAGGCGAAAGCACCGACCCGACACGGAGCCGTTGGTGTTGGTTGCTGACCTGACCTCGAACTCTCCTGGGCTGCAAGTCGAATGTTGCATATAAATCACCGGTTAGCAAAGTTGCACCGTTCGAATCCCACGAAACATAAAACCGAACATAAAACACGGCGCAAAGTAAAACAAAAAATAAACAGCAATTTCTTTTCGATTCAAATACCGCTGCTGCATGTTTCGTGTTTTTTTTGTTCTTAAGCACCTTTAGTTTTCCACCCAATACGGGACAAGGTTAATGCAAGAGACAGGTAGCTCAACCCCAGGTAGCCTCGCGTATCAGCAGATACACCGAACAATCAAATGCATTCGAATGGAAGTGCAGAGTGAATTTAGCATAACAATTTTACTGCTGCTTTCTCCATTCCTTTGTGACACAAAGCACCAAGAAAGGTTATGCTTTTTACTCTCTTTTATGTTCTTCGTGTGACCGTTTGCCCTTGATGTTGCGAGCAAAATTAGGGTGATATGAATAAATGCATTGGGTGAATGGTTGAAACTTGACCGAAACAGTTGTGTTCACGGTGTAGAATTGATAGTAAAAAATTTTCATTATTTTTGCATTTTCTTATTCATTCTTTGCAGGGCCAAATAGTTTCTGTTAAATTACTTTTGAATAAATAGTAGTTTTATGATTAATTTGTTATCATAATATTGTTTATTCATACCATCTGCCGAGAAACACAGGAAAAAATCATCTTGCAAATTGCATACCTTAAGGCTGATAATACACATTTACGCCTAAAAGTTTGCAAGTTTTGCGACGGATGAATACTTTATCGTTATACTCGATATGATTGATGTATCGTAAAAACGTTCAATTGTAATAAAATAAAACAAAACCGAACTGTAAATATTCTTACCAAAAACAACCAAAAGATTAGCGGGTAGTTATAATTTTACCAGCAATAGAAACGTTTCTGCCCGTTCGGTCTGTTTAACGCGCCGACAAATCGTGCTAATTTGTACAAGCATTTTCTCCCGCAACGCTCTCCGGCTGCAGCCGGTGGCGCAAACAAACGACGACAAATCGCTCCCCCATCGCTCGAACCTTTAGCGAGCCTTTAATTGCGTCTAATTGCGGTCCTTTTTTGAAGCATCGCAACGATGAGTGTACGACGGCAGCAGCCTATCCCGGCCCAGTCGGGATTTCAGCTCCACGACCCCATGGACTACCAAATCCTCAAAAGAAGCTAACACGCAATCGTTACCTCGTTACCCATTTCCTCTTGCCACCATTTTCCGGGTTTTGCCTTTCTCCGGAGCCGGATTATGTGGTACACAATGGGCCTTGATGTCACTCGGTCCGTCCTCCTTTTACGATTGTCTCTCGAGTGGAGAGATGCTTTCAGGCCGGTGGGTACTTCTTCAAATCGTCTCACTACTACCGTGTGTCTGAGAGTCTGGCACGGCCTATCTGGAGTACGTGCGCACGGGTATGTGTGCTGCTTTTCCTCCAACAAGCCTCGACCAACTCAACAAGCCTCGACCCAGATCACACGACGAATGAAAGATCGCCAAGATGCAACCGGTTGCAACGTAACGAATGAAGTGTCCATCTGCATACCGTTTCCATGCCCAGCTGCTGCACTGACACAGCTGTCAGCGAATGTTGATGAATTTTTGCTTTCGCATCGCCGTGTCTCCAGCAATGGGCACTGACGTTGAAGTGATTAATTGAGGTTGGACGATTGTTACGAAAGCAAGCTGTACCGGAAAATCCAAAGAGTGTGTCAGTGTGTAAGTAAAGCGCCAGAAGCAACTGGCTGGAGAAGAATGCAATTTCGTACGGAACCAAGTTTGCAACCGTATCTACCAATCGACGATTGCAATGTCCTTGAGTGGCGGCTTGTCTTGAGAGCCTTTGTTCCCGTTCCCATCCGTCGAGCGTCGAGTGGGGTTCATCGGCAACATTGTGCAAAGGGCGCATAATTTCAGAAGAGCCCTTCTGGATCGCTGGAGTGCAAGTGGCAAGTGCACAGAGCCGACCCGCATCTGCCTGTTGCACTCGAGGTAGCGTTAAATCACCGGCAGTGTCTCCAAACCGGAGCGCACCCTGTGAAGGTTGATTCCCATGGTAACCACTCGAATCTTCGCCCTCGCAATGCTCACCTGGAACGAGATAAACAGAGGAAAAGACAATTAGAAAAAAACACACACAAAACAAACACCATTCAAAATGAAAAGCATCGGATGGGTAGGAGAGATGGATGGAGAAAGTAATTTAATTAGCGCAGCCAGACTTCATTCGGCACGATCATGTTTGCGGAATTAGGCTCTTCAAAAACTTTCCGTGCGCGACAAAACTACTATTTCTCCCACTTTACGCTGTGAAGGTACGAAAACGAGCGACCGGGAGAGCGAAATATCCACCCGGGCGCCTATGATGGTGAGATGAGTATCACCCTAATTGCCTGTCTTTCAAAGATTGGGAGTATTCGGGGTTGGGTGGGTGGGAATGGTGCAGGAAGTGGCCTGCGGGTGAAGCATCCGGATCAGGATAAAATTAGAACTTAGCGCATGTGGGTGGGGGAAGAAGATTGGCACGGAACACCAAAAACATTCTTGACCCAGCGGGCTCACGGACGTCAACGACCCCGTCGGTCCGTGAAAGTAAGTAACAGAAGCCGCGCTCGTTCCGTGCTTGGGCACTGGTTCAAGTGTGTTTTGGCTGCTTGTGGATACGTGTAGGTGTGTGGGAGGGTGAAACGAGCGAGCGGGCGGGCTTGAGAGTACACTCTATTTCGGTTAAAGTTTTTCGAATACCTTTTTCTCTACTACACCTACCAGCAGCGTGCTTGCGCTTGTGGCGATGAGATTATGGTAGAGTGGTGTTTCTAACGATGGACTGACGTCAGAGGACGGCGTTCTAGCAATGAACGTACTAGTTATGGGATCAACGATCTTAAATAACTTCAAGAAAGTTAGTTTGGTAATTTTGACAAAAAAAACATCGTTAGACTCTGTAGATGCCGTGTCTGCACAATAATTTTGTAAAAGTATTAATAAAAAAGACAAGCTCTACAGTTTTTGTGAGGATGTTTGCAAACCAATTTTTTAGACTAGTGCATCACATTTTACAGTCTAAAAAACATATTATACAATGAATCTGTTGTGTTAAGCACACGTGCAGCTCGTTGTGCCGGCTACTTGTCCCAAAAATTAAATAAAAACAAAACCCGTTTTTGAGCGGAAGCTTATTTCTGCACGCGTGTTCTAAAATAGAACATCTTTTCGTATGCTAGCTTCGTGGCACCACTCACCATATTTATCTCGCAGCACATTATATGGCTGTGACGTACACGGTGGTCAATTATTATCCGTCGAATGCATCGACTGTGTGAGGGTAATTGGGATGGCGAATAACAGGAACCAAGTGTCATTTCTGGTACCGTGTGATGGTTCGTTTTTGCTAATTAAATTTCACCGGCACACAATTGACGCGCCCTGACGGACAATGGGCTTGCGAGTTAGAAAATCAATTAAATCAAAAATGGTAAAATTGAACAGAAATAGCTACCGAGCTCGTTTGCGACAAGATGGTGTTTTAATAAATCCTCTGTCGTCTCAACATTTAGCCTGTGTGTGCATAGTGGAACCAAGTCTGGGGATGGGGATTATTCAAACTTTTTGAACTACAGCAGAGACTTATCAACGCACGTCGCGCCCAATTGAATAAGTAACTGATTTAGTCGCAAGTACAAACGCAAAAAAACAAAAAATCGCAAACCAGCACTGCCGAAACGTTAAATCGGGCACGGGAAAGAAAAAATCGTTCCGTGACCAGCAACGTAATAAGGGAAAATCTTTTTTTTTGTTAGAAATTGTTTTTTTTCCGTTCGTTTACCAATACAACTTTCTGAGCTGTGCCGAGAGTCTGCTTACTTATTCTTGCGGCTCTTATTCTCTGTGCGTAGCGGGGATATCCATTTCTTTCTTTTTGTGCTCTCCTTCGGTGAAAGTGAAACAAGTGATATCGAAGCAAAAAACGTGACCACTTAGCTGGTGGCCCTATTGTTTTGTCGTACGTTTGAAATGATTCCGGAACTGGCGGGATTTCAGTAGCCAGAGATTGAACCAACGAATCAAGTTGGCAATCAAATGGCAATAGGTTCATACTCTTTTCATGCTGATGAGCGTCTTGGGAAAACTCGGGAAATTCGTTCCGAGGTCGAGTGTAAGTGGTGATCAACATACGGTTTCGTCAGCCAAGCCACCACTTCGGTCGCTCGATGAACGAATTTGATTATTAATCAAACGATCAAGGGTTGGGTTATCGGTTACATCCGATACGGTAAATAAAGGTCTTATGGTGAGGACATTTTAACGAAAAAAATCTTATTTTTTATAAAATTTAATACAATGTGTGTAAAAAAAGACACTAACGTATAAGTTACCTTACCGTTATTTAATACAATAATAAAATAGTTTTCAGTTACCTACAGATTGTCCGAAAAAAAATCACTCACTTCTCATACTTTTGCTACTACGATTCAAAGCTCACCAGAGACACGAGCCGCTGAGCGAAAGGAATGCCAAAGGGATGGCTATATTGGTGTGGAAAATGAACGCCCCGTGAAACGGTGCCGAGCGGATGAGTTCACATTTGGCCCCAAATTCCTTCGGTGCATGATGGGTGCACACGCACGTCCCACACGAGAATTGGTGGAGTGGGAGTATATTGTACCGAGAGCGGAATGTATATTAGCGGCACGTGCAAAAAGGACGACCTGGGTTGGCACGCCACCAAAAAAAAAGAAAAGAAAAAAGAAAACGCTGTTCCGCATTCCAAGGGCAGTACACAGGGCAAATACTTCGATGCCTTTCGGCAAGATAAGCCTGTTCCGCCGTATGAATGGATGCCCTCTCCGTAGCGACACCACGTGCGGTGCCGCCGTATCGGGCTTTACGTGACTGCCGGGTTAACAGAAGACTACTTGAATGCCAATATCCCTGGCGATGGAAAGGGAGGACTAGAAGAAGGGCATACGATTCGATTAAAATGGAACTAGTCGATAGTCGAGTCGGCCTCGAAACAAACCACAGAAGATGCGAGCGCAATATTAGCAGCGCAAAGAGAGTGAAAAAGGCATACGTGAGGGAAATGCAAATACGCGCATAGCTTTTCGAAGCCGGGGACGCACCTGGCTGTGGCTGTGAGCCTGGCTTTAGATTTCTAAAGGATTTTTCGTGCATTTTTTTCTAAGAAAACAGCGTAAAAAGTAGATAAACAATGAATTGTGATTCATGGGGGTTTTATAGGGATATTTATTCGACTGGATGGTAGGACAAAGATCATAAATATTTGTGTGTAGTTATTTTATTTAATTTCATGAAATTTTTACTTTCGATGCTTCTACCATCAGGAGGTTAGATAATTCTGACTTCCATTCGCATCAGGAGTTTACTAATTGTGTCGCCTGCCATGTCTAATATGGACGCTCGTTAGCATGCACCATTAAGCCATAAACAGCACATGTTTTCTCGTGTGCAATATGCCTTACAAATAGCACATACTATTTATAGCAAAGTGCACGATACATCGGTGAGAACTAAAAATACCATCAAATAGACCATCATTTACCGCAGGCACCGTGTCGTTGATGGATCGCTCGATCGAAATCTGCTCACTTGATGGCGCCATCATTTCCATACCGCGCTCGCGTCCCCGCGTCCGTGCAGATCGAGTGTAGATAACATCGAAACCCATCCACTTCCACCCATCCCCTTATAATCCTATCAAAACTAATGACGAGACCAGCACGCTGGCTGTCCGACCGTGTTTGTTAGCGGTGGACATTACGCGTCCGCCGGACCTGCTGGCGGAACCGGAAACCGCCGTGTCGGACGCGCACCGCTCGGTGATTACTGTGCGACTAACTCCACAAAACGTTAATGTGAATCAGTTACCTTCATGGGACATTTGTTTTTTTTTTTTATTCGCTATTGAGTTTAAGCGGTCTGCCCTTGGTCAGCTTGGAGGTTGTATGTTATTTCTGGACGGACGGATCCAGCAGTCAAACGCGCCTGGAACAGCGCACCAATCGGTCACAAACCGGAAGGAACAAGCCCCTTCCCCGGCGGGGTTTTGTCGCGCAAAGTTTTGATGGGTTTATGTGTGTGTGTGTGTACACACCCCCTTTTGTTCCACGATAAGTATCGCGTGTCTGCTTTTGATTAATTTATTTACACTCCGTGTAGTAATTGGAGGAAAAGCGAAACATTTAGTCGTAATTACCACTGCATCGATTCGGTTGTCCGCTCCATCGGGGTGAAGGATGTGAACGGGCGCAGGTGTGTGCGATCGTAAATCATTCGTCGTTAGGAGTTTTTTTCCTCTCTCGTCCTCTGGCGAACATTTATTTTGCCTCCATAAAGTCCAACAATATCTGGAAGTAACTAAATGGAAGGTACTCTAATGATGAATTCCTCGCCATCCTAATGTGCACTGGAACGAGGGGCGTGCTTTTTTATGATATTCTTTTAGCCTTTGATGGAAATAGTTCCACCCAAGTATTGCATCGATCTATTTGCTCGCACTACTCAAGCAACGTTCGATATGATAAGTTTATCGATAAAGAAATAAAGGAAGCCTCCCGGCGTTCGGTGATTTTTGTGTGCACCTTCTCGGAACCCGTCGGACTTGAAACCGAATCTCGCCGGTGGTAAAACTTTTGCTATGAATAAATACGCACCAGCTGAAGTAGCTAGGATGCGTGCGCCCTTGAAAAAAAGGTACCAACCCTAACAACTTCACCATGTCTTCGCCGCAATTCAATCGCGAACTCCGCCGGACAACCCATCATTTCACGACCTTTGTCAATTTCACGCCTCCCAGCGAACGGCAGAGCCTGCTAAATGCGTTAATAATGGGCAGCCGTCAGAATGTGTCAAAATGTGTCAAAAGTTTCCGATCGTGTCCACCGCAGCGTCGGTGGGGAAGGTGGGTATCTGCGCGTCGTTCGCTCGATTTGGGTCGATCTGCTAATTGACAGCACGAAAAGTCATCTTACACCGTGGGCCGACGACTCATCTCGTCCATCTGTCACACTCACATCACCTTGGACGGGACTAAATGTCAAAGGTTGACGTTTCCGCCCGGCCCGTGCGAAAGGTTGTGGTTGGTTCGGAGGGCGAAACTGCGGGCACGCGCGCGCGTGTATGTGTCTCGTCCGTTCCCGGGATTATTATAGAAGCTGGATTGTGTGTTTTCTCGCTTTTTTTTTGAGCCCGTGAACCTCACTTCATGGCGCTTCTTCTGCGCCACTGTTGTGAGGTCATGAACTACCGCTGTTGAGAAGAGTCTTCAAGAGCCGTGGCCGTGCATACTCGCACTCGCCCGCCGATCCTGGCATCTGATAATTGAAAGCAATTCTCCATTGTGATCCGTTTTTATTGTACGTCCCCTGAGTGACCCACGGACCGGGCGAGGGGCGATGTAATAAAAGCAGCGAACCGAAGAAAGGGATACGACTCTCCATTGACACGTGGGGAACACACGCACATACTCGCACACACTCCAACCGGACACCCAATTTGATCCGTGATGCACGATGGTGGAACCGTCCGGCAGTCGTCCGGTCACATCCTTCTGTCCTTCGAAACGGAACGAACGGACGACGATGACGTGCGCACATTTTATGGTGCCTTTAAGGGCGGTATGATGTTGAAGCATTCGCTTTCCGGTCGACAATCGTGTCGCGAGATCAGCGGTGAGGTTACGTTATGCTTTTTGTTGTGTGTGTGTGCGTGTGTCTGTATGTGTGTTTTTACTCTGCCATAAATGGAAACGAACGAAAGTAAGCACAAGGCAATCAGACTGTAAGCAAATAAATAGGAGCAGAGCAAAGGGCATCGATGCAACCGGATAAAACGAGCGAACTATTGTCGAGCGGCTGACTAGAATTCGTCATTTGATTGCAATTTGCTGTTAGAGATTAGGAGCTGGATTAGAGTTTTGGTAAAAATAGCAGTGGCATTTTATTTACATTGGCTCTTGTGTGATTCGAAATTCAAAAAGTTTCTGATTACGATATTATTTTTCTTCCAGTAAAATCTTAATTATTCTTCATAATGTTAAAAGGTTCAGAAAACGAATGTTTAGACTGTTGCAATAATCGCACGAAGTATGCAATCCGAACATCAACGATAATTTGTGGTTTTTTTTAATATTTTGTTTTTTAATTTTGTAAATTTTTCACCCTTTAAGTGAACAATACTAAAAATCAAAACAAAAAAGTAGCTCATCAGGGTTTGGGAGTTTACTAAAAACATTTCAATTAAACCACATAAAATAACGAACATAAAACAAAAAAAAGCAAAAAAGAACCATCATTCTTTCCATTGGTATTGTTAACGCCTTTAAGATGCTACTAAATAAAAAAGCCTCACATTAAGCCATTCGAGCGCATTGTTTTCTCATCGGATCGGAACCGTAAACGATCGGAATGAGCTATAAAACTCTCCGCTGATAGCGTGGTTTAATTGCTACCGAAATCCCTTTCTACCCTAGAGCCGGCCAGTAGATTAACAGATCACGTGAACGGATAAACATGGCTCCCTCACCATAATAGGTCAAAAGCGCACCAGATAATCCAAGAAATCAAAAAAACATAGTATTAGTTTCCGATAGGCGCCACCATAATCGAAAACAGCGCCGGTTGGAAAAGTTTGTCCATCGGACCCGTCGGACCTCCATTTCCGGCGGATTGGGGGACACGACCTTTGTTGCCATAAAGAAAAGCGCAACCCCATTCGGCCTCGCCGGTATTATGACATCAACCGTTCGCATTACGGAGGCACTGATTGTGTTTTCGTTCGTGCTTTCCGATTCCGATTAATGATGCTCGACTTGAGCCGTCGATAAACAAATATAAATGTATCGCTGCGGACGCTTCTTGGGGCTTTGTACGGGGTCTAAGCCCAAAACGTACCCGTCGCGAGCATAGACGAACCGTTCGCAGCCGTTTGGGCGTATGATGAGTTTATTCCGAATCCACCGGCACATAAAGCGTTCTAGGCTACGCTTTCGATCCGCTTTTGCTTTATGGTTTTGTCGCACCACTCCGTTCACTTTCCCACGCATTTCTGCTTCCATCCTTCTGCACGATTTGTACGCCGAAAGCCATTTCTGGGATTTATTCTATCTTTCGGCACGAGCAGCGGCATAATCCTGGGGAAGCGGAGTGAGGAGGAAGTAAGAGCCGGTAGGCTGTCTTGTGACATTTATTGTTCAGTATCAATGGATGGGATAATCGTACCGAAAGCTGGCTTCTGCTCGCCAGCTTTTTGGTAGCTTGGATGTGAGGCACATAGGAAACCGACAAGCCGGGGCAAAAACAGTACAGAAACTTTTGACACCCCCAAAAAAACCCACCGTACAGCAACTGTAAGCTCAGCTACTTTCCAGGCAGTAACATTGGGTTAGAGCTACTGCTTACTGCATGATCCATCATTACCGACCGGTTCCGGAAGCGAGAACGAGAACGGTTGCCACTACGGTGGGGTTCGGTATTATTCCGATTGTAAATTATTATTACCCCGGTCACGATTATTATCGTTTGGCACGAACCCAAAACCGAAAGTCCAAGGACTTCTTGCCACCCGTCATCCCTGCTGGCAGTTTAGCGAAATGATGATGCCCGAAACTCTGGCACGGGATGTACCATTTTCCGGCACATGGAAAACTTTTCACCTCCTCCGTCCCGCGCCGTCCGGCCAAAGTGAAGTGTTTTAAAACAAAATTAATTTAAATTAGTTTATTAACGATTGTTCACCACGAGGCCGCCGGTGCCCGGGCTGAGAAGCGGACGATCGGCTGAAATACGGGCTGAACGGTGAAACTTATTCGTGACTTATTTCGTGGCGTATGCCGGGGGAAGGTCTCGAATTGACCCAGTTTGACCCCTTTTCTCGCCCTCTCTGCACCCAACGGTAAGAGGATGTGGTGGAAAGCTCCCCACAAGCATACAGACACACACACACACACAGTGCTTTAGTAGTTTCATGGGTAAAGTGAATTAATTTGAGCGCATGAATTTTGGAGCAGCGTGCCGGACCGTTTAGCCGGTTCGTTCCGTTCATTTTCATATTTTAATATTGCATTTCCCGTAGCGACCCCAAGCAGAGGAGGAGCCTAGAAGGCGTGGAGAGAGGTTACTTCTTCCCAACCCGTTTTTTTTTGCAAACATCGACAGGATTGTTCTGCGTTTGTCTGCACTTATATTATCATACAGGTGAAATATAATCTTTTATTTATTTTAGGCTTATAACCTTAAGTAAAGCGAGTAGAAATGCACTTTTCGTATTGAAACCTTCAATTAAAATGCAGTCAATTATTCTCTATTGGAGAATGTAAATAAATTTTGCACCCTGCCTTGTGAGTTGAATTTGAATAAATTAAATATGTTTAATGATTTCAGGTTTTTTTTTATAAAACAGATTTATTGATAAAAAGAAAAACATTAAGGACACCATTTTACAATGCTTAATCTA
>JXXA01014241.1:0-15242 GCA_000956255.1 Anopheles punctulatus
CGCGTCCAGGCACCTTTTTATTTTCAAACTGCGGGCAGAGGCACAGAGCTCGAGCACGTGCTTCCGCCACGGGCCTACGAAGCGCACTACGGACACTATGGCGTGGAGATCGGCTGTAGCACGGATCGCAGCCACACCGTTCGCAGCCAACCAAGCACGCATACACGCGCACACCCATTTGGGGCTGGGAAGGGCTGATGGGGTGCATTTTTGGGTGAGGTTGGCACATGGCGCGCGCCTGCTTTCTCCAGCCCAACTCCCGAACGACCGCTCGCGAGTGTTATGCACGACGAAGTTTGGCTACCCGGCCCGGGGCTTCGGGGAGGCGGGATCCCGCGATTTGCCACGCGAAATCAACAACCTACGCTGGCGCTGGCTTTTGGCGACACAACAACCGGATGCACAGTTGGCTGCGTTACCAGTCCGGCTGCTTTTGTTCGCTCGAGCCCGGGACGCTCTAGCAGTAGGCACCAAGGCGTGTGCGCCGACGATCCGCTCAGGTGCGCACCGACCCGCCTAGCCACCAGGGCTCCACCTCGGCACGTACGACAGAAGCGCCAAAAACTGTAAACAACAACCTGCTGCACGATGCGAACCGACACTGTACGAGCGATCTAGCCGCCATGTTCTTTTTCCGGCTCTGCCTTTGCGGCCTGTCTCGCTGGGTGTACGTGCCCCTGGAATGGACAATGCTGCTGGTTTTATTTCGCAGCGGTGGAGCGCCAACGCCATCGTCACATTTTTGGAAAGGCTTATCATTATTTGCTTGGTTACGTGGAGCATCACGAACTTCCTGTTCTTACTTGGCGCGTTTGCCGAGCTGCTGGCGCGTTGTA
The DNA here is from genome assembly GCA_000956255.1 of Anopheles punctulatus. Classification (NCBI taxonomy): domain Eukaryota; kingdom Metazoa; phylum Arthropoda; class Insecta; order Diptera; family Culicidae; genus Anopheles; species Anopheles punctulatus. Next base: position 837 of record JXXA01014241.1, read on the forward strand.
GCCACTTGCAGCCAGCCTGAGTTAGCTCTGCTGCGGAGTATCTAGTTCAATCTTAACGTCTAATGAAGCACGGAAGTTAGCACGAGGCAGCTACCTACCTACCGAGACAACCTGGTAGCTACCTGCTAGCTAAGCTTGGATGTTATTTCACGCAAATTCTGCAATTGTGCAATATTATATGAAGTTTGTACCGCTTGCACGTACGCGAGATTTTGAGATCTAACATTCCATTCCAAACGAACAAGCTTCACCCTTTACAAAAAAAAAAAAAAATAGAAAAAATGAATGTCACACTCTGAACGCCATTCGGCTTTAGATGCATGCACGCCTATCTCGTCGCAGCCGGTGCGTCGCATCTGCCTTTGCCCGGGGATAACAAACCGTACGCGGTACACCCCGATTTCGTGATCGAGCTACCCCTCCGAGTCTGCTCCGCCGACCCGCCTGTCACGCTTTTGGGAACGTGCGGCTGTCGTCGCGCGACAAGGCACGACCGAATGCAATTTTCTGGCTGACGGTTCGGTACAGAATTCGCAATGCATGTCAAATGGCGGTTTTCTTTTCTTTTTTTTTGCTTTGCGCGAACCAGATCGCCAAGCGAGGCGAGAAGATCGCGGCCAAGTAAGGGCGCGCTAGGGAGGGTAATACTCGATGCGATGGGATGGCCAGCGCGATAAAGACATAGCAGGGCTTAGCTATCACGGAAGAAACAATGTCAAGAAAGCCCGGAACGACGATCTTCCTAGCGCCGATCGAGCGATTCCGAAAAGCCCAGGTTTTGCCTGGTTCAAGAAAGAAGGTCAATGAGTGCCCCAGAAATTGTCACCCGAGTGCATGTGCACAGCGCACGAAGCAACAAGGCACCGAATCGGTGATCAAAGTCAGCAAGCGTTTGAAAACCCACCAGCTAGCTACCTTCCTTACTCCGTGACCGCCATCCAAGCAGCAGCTGGAAATGTCAAACGGTTCTAGGCAACGTCAAATTCTCGCGGGACCTCCTCGCCACCAGCACCGCGCTCATCCTGCCTGCCGACCGGGCCGCGTCGTGTCGCCTTCCCGCGCAGCACGCGAAAAGAGGATTGGCAGATTCTACCGCTGGCGCGCTTGGTACGACTTGACACGACGATCCTCATTCCCCCCGGATTGGCGAATCGGCGCCCCCGGTCTCGGCGCACAAAGGAACTATAAATACGTGCGACGGGATTGACGGTAGCATCCAGTGCACCTGTGGTAAGAGTGGTATTCTCAACTGTTTCCAGTGCCCGATGTGCGTTCTGTTCTGTGTGGCTGAGCTGAGCTGAGCTTCCCAACCGGCGACCTACAAAAAAAAACACGTCTCGAAACGTCAAACGTCCATCAACCAACACAGCAAACGCCGAGCGATCATGTCCACTAAGGTGCTAGTGTTGTTGGGTGTAGTGCTTTGCGTGCTGGTGATCCAGCTGAACGCTGCCCCGCAGGCAGAAAAGTACGAAGCAGTAAGTAAAGGAACAGATGCGAGAGAACGACTCTCGAGCCACTTCATAATTGTGTTGTCGCTCTTGCGGCGTAACTTTGTTGGGAGTCGTGTCGTCCAAAAGCTTTTTACTCTCGGAATTGTTTGAAGCCCATTGATGTAGGGATTCAAAATACTGCAAATGAGTTATTTTAATGTGAGTTCATTCGAACAAGATAAGTCCTGAACGGTTCGATTCTTAGTAAAGGCCCACGGTGAAGATCTGATAAGCGTGAATTCCAACATGGCCGTTGAGTTACATTCTAAATTCCCTTCCGTTTCTAGTACGAGTACAAGTACGAGGTGAAAGATGCCGAGAAGCAGCTGTTTTTCGATAAAAACGAAGCGGGAGATACGGCTGGCAAGGTACGTCTGAACTCTACGTCGATTTTCGTAAAGGTAATGCTCCCTCTAACGCTGCTCATCTTCAGGTGACGGGACGATACTCCGTCTGGCTGCCGGACGGGCGGCTCATGACCATCAAGTACGTCGTCGACAAAGAGGGCGGCTTCCAGCCGGAGGTGGACTTCCAGGACAACGCGAATCCGCTGTCCGGTTAGTGCACCCAGGTCGCCATGAGCATGCTCGAATCGTAAGCTGTGAGTCGCTAGTATTTAACGTCCATCGTGAACGCAGAAACAGAAAACGAGAGAGATAGAGAGAGAGAGCGAGAGTGAAAATGTTGTAAATAAAGAAATTTAAAACGTAGCGGTTTAACCAAATTCATTATTTACCATCGAAGCCACCAAGAAAAAAAAGTACGTTTCGGATAATAAGAGCCGTACTCTGTCTCAGCTGCAAAATCATTCTTACTTCTACAATTCGTTTATTCAATGTCGACCAAAAATCACTTGCAATGGGACATCATGAAATATTGTGTATCTTAGTTGAAAGAAAGTAAAGACAAGTTTCAACTAAAAGACGGATACTTATTGCTACCGTAGGTTGGTTGCATTAAACGAATGTTCGTTTCGTGCAAAGAATAGGATGCCCTAAAACGCTATACGTGGGGCGTCTGTTTACGCTCTATGCTAGTACAATCAACACAAATATCCTCATCTTAACATATGCATACTATTTATAGTTAATGTTAAATTACTACTCCGGAGCCTTTATTCTTGATCGTCGCGTACTAAACCCAAACGGAAACCAGTTACGTGTCAGTTACGTGTGGGTTGCCTAGAATAACTCCTGCCAACGTGCGGAATAACAGAGCTGTAATTTTCTGCTCCAAAGTTCTCGAATGATCTGAAGTTTGCCGTTGTTGTGCCGGAGGTGAAACGGAGCCCGCCTCATGGACCACCGGCTTCATCAGACTTTCCGCTGGGAAAAGCATTCTCAACCAGTCGAATGAAGGGTAAGCCCATGAGGCCGGTTGCGGCTAAACTGATGCGTCCGTCTGGTAATGAACACTCCGACTTTGTGGGAATCTTCATCAACCACAATAGAATACTTCCGGATGCCGCGATTAAACACGCGTGCTTTAGGTATATTTGAACACCCCTCATTTTTTTTTTTACAATCGTACTGCTTGACTTGTGCATTGTCCATCTTCGGAAAGAGAGAACGTCGAGCGCAAATGTAAGCAGTAAATGAGGGGAGGAAAAAAAAGGTTAAAATGACAAATGCTCTAGTGCCGCAAGGATGAAGCAAAGTCGAAGCAATCGTTGCAGCCAGAGTCACCAGCACGGCCTCCGTTTCGTTTGCGGCTTTCGGTTTCCGCGAGGATGGTTGTTCGGCGGATCTTTCCCCTTTTCGACGGCTTGCGCATTGCTGCACTTACAGACTGTACTCGAGCTCGTACCGCACGTACTGGTTTTTCGGATCGTTCGTGATCCGCGGGTAGCCCACGATCAGTGCATCCTGCGCGCCGATGTACAGCGAGTTGTAGATCTTCCAGTAGACGTCCCTTACCTTGCGCGCCGGATGGAACAGACCCTGCAGCGTGTACTGGAGGATTTTGATCGGACCGAGCGCGACGCGCAGCCCCTCGACCGCGTCCATGAACGCCTGCACCAGATGGGGCGACGTTTCGAAGATGTTCGGCCAGACGTAGTTGAGCAGGTGAACCAGGGCGTCCTCGCACCCGAACCCGTACACGCCGAGCGCCATGTGCTTGATGGCGGCGCAGGCCGTCTGCCGGTGGACGAGATCGCGATCCATGAGCGCGTCCTCTAGCAGCGGGCAGACGGCGTAGATGTAGTCCTTGCCCATCTCGCCGATGTACTCGAACAGGAAGGAGAGCGACTTCAGCACACCGTTCTGCACGTTCAGCTCCGGCACGCGATACTCGTTCATCAGTGCCGGCAGGACGGTGAACGGGCGGCACGTTTCGGCGACGATGGCGATAGCGACTGTCGTGCAGACGCGGTTCTGGCGCTCCTGCACCTTGAGGTTGTTGAGGAGCGTCGCCAGCACGTCGTGCGGACCGATCGCTTTCGCGATGTACCCGAACGTGTTGACGGTAGCGCGCCGGATCGCCTTCTTGTGCGCCTTCAGCAGCTCGAGCAGCTCGAAGCAGATGCGCATCCATTCGCGCGCAGACACGTACTCCGGTCCCCTGTCGGCGATGCGGCCCACCAGATCGATACAGTTCTCCTGCACCTTCTCGTGCCGGTTCTTGAGGATCGGCGTCAGCCGGGGCAGCAGGTCCTTGATCGGGGGCGTCATCTTCGTCATGCCGATCACGTTCACGATCGCCTTGAGCGCGCCGAGTATCGAACCGAGCACCTCCGGGTACTCCTCGCCGAGGTACTCGTACAGCACCACCCCCAGGTGACCCATTAGCTTCTCCTCCTGGCTCGCCTTCATCACCACCGCGATGCGCGAGATCAGATCGGCCGCCTGCTGGCGCACCTTGGCCGATTTGTTGTTCAGACGCCACAGGATCGTACCGCAGATCTGGGGCAGGAAAGGTTTGACGCGCCGCGCCAGCTGGTTAACGATCGTGCCGAACCCGTTCAGCATCACCACGTCCTCCGTCGTCTGCTCCTGGAACGCGTACAGGATGCCGTCGATCAGCTGCTCCTCGAGCCGCGTGTCGATATCGCTCGCGCCGAGGTTCGCCATGATCTTCTCGATCGTCTCCATCACCATCTTCCGGTAGTGCTCGTTCTCGTCCTTCAGGTCGTCCACGACGCGGTTGATGATCTCCGACGCGCCGACCTTGTTCGCGATCTCCACCGTCGTGTCGACCAGCTGCCGGTAGTTGCGCCGATCGAGCGCCATCCGGTGGTTCCAGAAGTGCTTGAAGAAGTGCGGCAATATTTCGTCCTTTATGTACTGCTCCTCCACGCCGTCCGTCGCGCAGCACTGCTTCACCACCTTCAGCACGATCTTCTTCATCTCCTCGTCCGGCGACTGGAACTCGCGGATCAGGATGAGCATCACCTCGCGCGTGTAGTAGTTCGCGTACTCCGCGTCCATCAGCGGGATGAGGTACCCGATCGCCTTCAGGAACGCCGCCAAGCCCTTGCCGCGGTGCGTCCGGATGCCCTTCCACAGCGGCTTCAGCACCGAATCGAACGACTCGATGCCGTACGGGGTGGCCGCCTCGGCCAGCGCCGCCAGCGCGAGGGCCGTTATGGTGCGCACCTTCTGCTGCTCGTCCACCAGCCCGTGCTCGATGATCTCGACGAGCGATTTCAGGTGCGGCAGAATGGCACACCCCATCAGGATGGCGATCTGCTGCACGATCTTGATGCCGGTGTGGCGCGCCTGCCACGATTTCTTGCTCTTGCACACCGCCTTCAGGAAGGGCAGCAGCGAGGGAATGCCGAGCGCGGACGCTACGACGGCGAACGCGCGAGCGGTCGTGTTACGCACGTACTCGTCGATGTTGTCGATGTCCGGGCGCATCGTCGAGATCATCGTCGCGAGACCGGCCGCCTTCGCGAGGTTCGAAATGATCTCGCGGCCCTCGACGCGCGCGTAGTAGTCCTCGTCGATCAGCAGCGGCTCGATCACGACCAGAATCTTGTGCACGTACGGGCGCACCAGATCGTCCAGCTTGTACAGGATGCGATCGATGACCTTCACCAGCAGATGACGCTCCTGGTCCTCGAGCGTCGGACTCATCAGCAGCGGCAGGATCTGATTGAAGAGCGGTCCCGCGCCGAACTCGCGCGCCTTGTCCGTGATCTGCCTCAGCGCCGCCTTCCGCATCGGAGGCGTGCCGTTCTTGATCTTCAGCAGCAGCTTCATGATCTTGCGCTCCTTCTGCTCCTCCGGGCTGAGCGAATCCTCGTCCACCTCGACCAGCAGCTTGTCGAAGTACTGCGCATCTTCGGGCTTCATGAACGGCAGATTGCCCTTCGGCTGGTTGTCGACGAACTTGGCCGACTTGTCCTCCTGCTGGATGAAGAACGTGGCGGCCGGTGTGCCGGCCATCGGTGTTGGCGTCGCGGTCAGCTTTCTTGCCGGCGTTCGGATCGGGATGTAGCCGGCCGGCGGTGGCAAAATCTTGTACCCGGGCGGGAACATCACGTCCAGCTCCTCGTCCGTGAACGGGCGGTTGCGTTCGTCGATCTCCTTCTCCCACCGGTACGCCTGCAGCTGCTCCGGCGTCATCGACGCGATATGGCCCGGCGTTGGCGTCGCCATTGCCATCGCCTTGTGGCCGACGGGTGTCGTGCCGCCCGGCGTCAGCATCGGTGTCGCGTGCCCGGGTGTACCAGCCGCCCCGTGCGGCGTCGGTGTCATCGCAATCGACGGTGTCATCGCGGCGGATGGGGTCGCGTTCGAGGGCGTTTCGTCCCACCGGGAGCGACGCTTCGAGGCGGGCGTGGTGCCCTCCAGCAGTACACCGTCGCCGGACACACGGTCTGCGCGCGGTGTTTCCGCCCACGAGTGGCCCGGTGTTTCGCGCTCCGTTTTCGGCGTCTCGTCCCAGCGATTGCGACGGGTCGACTTTTCGGCGGGCGTTTCACGGCCGGGCGTGGTGGCGGTGGTCGATACGTGGGCAGGCGTTGCGTCCCACATGCGAACGTTCGGTGTCGCGCCAGGCGTTTCACTGCCCTTGTGGCCGGGTGTTTCATCCCACCGATGATCGGCGGGCGTTTTCTGGAATGAAGCGTGCAAAAAATATATATTTAATTCTTTACTTTCATCATCAATACCATCGAAATGGAATTTAGGTCTTTGATGCAATAAAAAAAACAAGAATGAGAAGCATAGAAGAAGCCAAATTACCTCCGCATCCCACGTCGGTGTGGCAGGTACGCTGAGCTTCTTCGGCGGCAAAAAATGTTCCTCCACCGCCTGATCCCAACGGCCACGTCTCTTCGGTTCCACCGGTTTAGATGTCTGTGCACTGATACTGCTACTGCTGCTGCTGCTGCTAGTCACCTTCAACGTTCCATCTTTAGATTTCTCCTGGATTTTCTTGCGTAGCTACAATACACACAGATGGAAGAGAGAAAACATGTTGAAACGTGTCCAAAAACCGCGGAAGAGCTGACATTGTTTCACTTACCTCTGCCTCTTCACCCTTCAGCATCTGCTCGCGCATAATTTCGGTGTAGGAACGCGAACCAACGTCCGGTGTTTTGCCTCCTGCAATGAGAGTTTTACACGGTGAAAAAAAAACATATACATAAAGCAAGGGATAAAAGTTCCACATACCATCTGCGAACGGATCGACACGCTCCGGCGATATGACGAGCAGGCGGCGTTTCTGTCTGTACTCGTCCTCCTTTTCCGCGACCGTCGGTCTTCGCCGCTCCGCGAACGGATCGTAGTCATCGCCCTGCAACAAAACAAAACATGTCCCTAACTTCCGGTGTTCCGTTGCCCCTTCCTGCTTTCCCCAAATTACCTGCGCCATCTCATTAAGCAGTGCGGTCGGTGCCGTGTATCCCATCGGTCGATTGTTCCGCCCGATCGGCAGGCCCTCATCCTCCTCCTCGTCGATCTCATCGTTCGGTGCAATCGATGTGACGTACCCTTCGTATTTGCTGTTTGTGTCACCGCCATCGTATAGATCGCTGTCGAAGTAACCCCGGTCGGCCATACCCACGCCATTATCCTTCGCCGCTTCCGCGTTCAGTTCCTTCTTCTTCGACTGCAGCTCCAGGATGTGTGCTTCAATGTCTGGAACGAGCATCGGCAACGGACAGATTGTTTCATTTCACAACATTAGCACGCATGGAAACGGTGCTGGCAAACACATGCATGGCGGTGGTTAACACGACCGCGACAATTACTCACCTTCATGGGTACGGACGATATTCTCCATGGTGCCTTAAGTTAGATACGAAGCAAAATTAAGCGTTTATGTTTACTAGCTAAGTTATTTCAACTTTTTTGTATGTGTATGTGCGAAGAACGAACTGCGAACTACAGGCTCTGTTTTTCTCAATCTCTTGGCTCTTCTTCTCGTTTTGTCGCTTTGCGCTTGGTTTTTTTCACGCAGCAAATGTCAAACGTGTTTGACCGATGACGTTTATTATATGTGTACATGACACACGATCCACAGGGTGCTAAAATACGAAACCTTAGTTACGGTTTAATCGTGTGGGGAACGATTTAAGAATTTGGATAATCAAAAAATTCAAACTGATAATGTTCGTATTTCATTGAGAACATTGTGCGACTTATTTCTTAATTTCATTCGATAAACGTTAGAATTGCAATTACGTGAAAATCATGCTAACAAATTTGCCTAAACTAAATTTCACCACTAGGTGGCGCTGTGCTTAGCAGGGAATCATACCCGATTTTTTATGTAAGTTTTTCGCCAAGAACCTTGAAATGCTTGTTGGTACAGTGCTGGGATGCGTTGCGTGTTTGAGTATTATCATGTTTTATCATGTATACAATCAAAAGCGCTCGCTTTAGTTCAGGAATAGTTAATTATTTATTTCTCTGGAAGCTTTGTACGGGCTTACTCATTAGGTCACTATGTTCTTAAATAGTAGTAGAGTAGTAGAAAAGAAAACAGAGCCAACAAACCCACTACCACTCCAGTTCATCCGGCAACCCGCCCGGATAGTCGCCAGTGAGGCAGGCGGTACAGTGCCCGACCTGTTCCGGCTTCTTCACCGCCATGTTCAGCTGGACCGCCTTCTTCAGGCCCTCCACGCTCAGGTACGCTAAGCTGTCCGCACCGACGTACTTCGCCAGCTCCTCCGCGTTCAGCTTGTTCGCGATCAGCTCCTCGCGCGTCGGTATGTTGATGCCCATGTAGCACGGGTACAGCAGCGGCGGACTCGCTATCCGAATGTGCACCTCGAGCGCACCGGCATCCCGTAGCAGCTTGATGATCGGGCCGATCGTGTTGCCGCGCACGATCGAATCGTCGATCAGCACCAACCGCTTACCGGCCACGTTCTCCGACAGGGCGCCAAACTTTTTCGCCACCCCGAGCTGACGCAGGCGCGTCGACGGCTGGATGAAGGTGCGCCCGACGTACCGGTTCTTGCACAGCACTTCCGCGAAGTTGAGATTAGCCTGCGCGGAAAGGAGAAAACGAGGAAAAGTGATGAGTGACGCAATGGCATTGGTTGAACGGGCCCGTTTGGACGTACCTCACGTGCGAATCCATGGGCTGCCGCCGTCCCCGACTCGGGCACGGAGCTGACGATGTCCGCATCGACACCGGCTTCCCGGGCCAGCTGCCGGCCGCACTGCAACCGAACCGAGTACACCATCTGCCCCTCGAAGATCGAGTCCGAGCGGGCAAAGTACACGTACTCGAAGATGCAGAACGCGTGCCGCCGATTCTCCGGACAGTCGATGATGTCGATCGTCTTGATGCCGTCGCGCGTCAGCTCCACTATCTCGCCCGGTTGCACCTCGCGTACGTACCGTGCCCCGATCGACAGGAAGCCGCAGCTCTCGCTAGATATTACCCAGCCTTCCGCGGGTAGTTTGTCGACTTTTTCTGCAATCGAAAGGTGGTCAGTAGATGTCGGTGATGCGTCGGTGATGCGTCCACCGCACGGGGAGCAACCTACCGTTACGGTACGCGCCGATCGTCAGTGGCACAATCTTCCCGATGCACAGCGGCCGATTGCCGTACGGATCGCGCACGCCGTAGATCTTGTCCTTGAGCATGATGACGAGCGAGTAGGACAGCGGGGCGAGCTGCATCAGGTGCTTGATCCGGGCGGGCCAGTCCGGCCCGCCGTCCTCACCCTCCGGCGGATTGAGGCAGAGCGCCTGCGTGATGAGCTCCGAGTCACTGTGCGTCGAAAGACCAACGCCCCGCGACAGCACATCCTTCCGCAGGCTCTCGCAGTTGACGAGCTCCCCGTTGTGGGCGACCGCCAGCGCACCGTGCGCCGTGTGCACCACGAACGGCTGACAGTTGACCTCCTCCGACGCGGCCGACGTCGAGTAGCGCGTGTGCCCGATGCCGAGGTTACCCTTCAGCTTCTTCATCGAGTCGTCGGTGAAGATGTTGTTGATCATGCCCATGCCCTTGTGCACGTTGAAGTTCTTCGCGCAGTTGCCTTCGCTCGTCACGATACCGGCCGACTCCTGGCCGCGGTGCTGCAGCGCCACCAGCCCCAGGCAGATGACCTGCGCCACGTCTATCTGCGTCGGCCATTCGCCGGTCGCAATCGCACCGAACACGCCGCACTCGTGCGTCAACCCGCTCGACACGGCACCACGTCCGGCGCGCTTCTTGCCGTACCCGGGCTGCTTGGGCGCCAGCGCGAGGTTCTCCAATGCGGACGCCACACCGCTGCCGGGCTCCTGCCCGTGAAGCTGATCCATTTCCGCGTGCTGTGATTGGTGTGACGTGTTCTCCATCGTTTGTGCGTTTAATCTGTTCCCTGCGGCGACAAGAACAAGCGTGCCAATAAATACCACCGCGCCGATTACTACTACTTCGCAAGCTACTACTTTCTCTCGCGTTCAATGCTGCTCCACCGCCCGCAGGACAGTAGCAGCAACAAAAACAACAAACGAAAAAAAAAGGTTGAAAACAAACAACAAGACGATAGAGATCGTTGGTAAAGATCCTAGACTGTTTCCGGGAGCATTCTACGCCCCAGGGAGCAGGAACCCCTGAAGACAAGACACCCTTTTTGCTTCGATCCCTTTGAGCCGTCGTTTCAGGTTTCCCCTTTTTACACACTCACACACAAACACACACGCATACACTCTCGGTGGCTTTGTTATTGTTTTTGCCCCCTTTGGTTGACCTACTGGACGGGTAGAGCGATGGCTTGCCCAAGGATCGCCACTATCACCGGGCAGACCGGGTTAATGCCTAGGCCCCGATGCGTCGCCGATTTTGCGCGTTATCAGCACTCGCGCTAGCAACGAACAGTACGGTGACGACGACGTCGTACTGTTACACAGGCCTCGGTTGGCTCATTGCGGGCCCTGGGGTTTGTTGTGCTGACGTCGTAAAATGCAAAAATTCTAAACAATAAACACACTCAACTACAAATTAACGCACCGACGGATCGAACCGTGGCAAGGCGCTGGACGTGCAGCGTCGAAAGCGACCCCCGAGAAGAGATTTATCCGCGGATTTGATGTGCGTTCGGTTCTGTGGCAACGTAAGGCACATTTTGCACCGTACAGTGTAGTATTATTTAAGTAAGATTTTTACGGGCGGGATTTCGCTGCCATAATCAGCAGACATCAGCAGGTTTGAAGTTCGCGAACAGAGCGCTTCAAGTAGATGCAAATCGGATGAAAACTCGGCGATGGATTCGCTAGTTATGTTGACTTTGAGAGTTTCGAGTCGTTTATAGACAGGGAACTGCAAAAATCTATCAAAATCTCACAATCTTGATGGCCTGCTTTTGCGGAGGCCGAGTTCGTGCGATATTGGCTTGATCTCTAGTAAGATTGTTTTTTAAACATCAGTTTCCTACAATTTAGCTCCTGAAGTTAATGCAACAGTCACTGCCGTAGAATTGGAATAATGTTTTAATAAAGCAACACAGCTGCACGCAGCCAATGCGAAGAGTGTGGCGCGGTTCTTTACAAGAGCTGAGTGGCGGTCTCTTATTAAACGTGATTAGAAAAAGCGACCCAGTACGAATGTATCCATCGTAACGACGGCAATCTCGCTTGTCGTGTTAACGATCGCTAAGATGTTTTCAATGCCCATAGCACACCCCGTTTATGGTACCGTCAATTAACGAACGCCAGCTAACCTCACCACTCTGGGTCTTTGATGATATCGCACCAAGTGGAACGGTTACCGATCGAAGCCCACGTGCGCCGGCATCCATACAGCCTAGCCTGGTGCGAATATCTGACAGTTCGTTCTGACACAACGTCACGTTCTGCAGACCGGTCGGTATCGTACACGCTAGCCGCTAAAGCGAGACGCAAGCACGCGCACGATAGCAAAGGCAACCAAAAAACGAACAAAACACGCACTTACCTGTGCGTCGAAATTTGACAGGATGTCGAAGCGGGAGCGGTTCACTTTCGCTTGCGTTAGCACCTTGCTCCGGCTCGCCTTACTTCGCGTGAGTTCGAGGTCGTTTTGATTGTAGGCACGAGCTGGCGGTGTTCTCGATGAGTGCTAAGGATCCGGGCGCTACAGGAAGCCGTTCGAGCCGATCCAGCCGCAAGGAATGGATCCGGCCGCGCTTGGGGATACCTTTGGCACCCGGGGTTTTAGTGATGCGCTGAGCCGGAGCGGTTTGCTGGGGGAACGGGCAGGGAAACGAGGGTGGAGGGGAGGGAGGGGGGGAGGAGCGAAAAAAGCAGCGTTGCGGTACGGATGGGGAGAGGCAGGGGAAGCAGAAAGGGAGAGAGAGTGAGAGAGAGGCTGGGGGAGCGTGTGTGAGATCGTGCCGCTAAAGATAGGTACTGCTCCAGTTGCCTCCTGGTGCCTCGTAGGGATGCTGTAGCGCGTGCTCGTAGTTCTCGTTCGCCTCTGATCGCCGCACTATGATCACCCGTGAGAAGTAACTGATTTATGATCGTTCTCATATTCATATTTAATACTTACTGAGCGCGCTGGTCCAGGCAGGGCAGGCAATGGGGGGCGCGGCGGGGGAACAGCGCAGGGTTGCCTGTTTAGGTTGGCCTGCTTGATAGATGTCGCTCATTGGCGCTGGTGAGCGATTGCTTCGTAGTCTGCGTGCCGGTGTACCGTGGACCCCTTCGGCAGAGTTTCCCGCTCAGATCGCTTCCTCCGGTGTAGGCGAGAGAGAGAGAGAGAGATAGAGCATCTCCCCGGCTCGCTCTACCGTGGAGCACTCTAGGCGCGCTCTCGGTTGCTCCTCCAGCTCGGCAACACTCGCCGTCACGTGTGCGTGTATGTGTATGGGTTTACACTGCCGATCGCTGCCGAGGCCGGCGTATCCCTTCGGGCTCCCCGCTCACCAACTGTCACGCACATCCGCAAGATCGAAAGATCGCATCTCCGCACACACACACACACACGAGCCCGACTTCTTTATTATCAAAATTCACTCGCACTGATTGCCGTGCGTGTTATCGCCGGCTGTCGTGGTGTTGATGGGATCAAGAACGTGTGGCGTGGAACAAGCAACGCGTTCCGATTTCTGATCGCCGAGCTAGAACCAGGGGCAATAAACAAAAAATCTCCCAAATATGATCATCATCAACATTCCAGCGCCATCATGGCTGTCGCTGCCTTTGCTAATGCCAGTTGGACGCACAATCGACGGCTAATGGGCAGCAATTGATAAACGTTATTTGCTGTGCCGTGCAATGGTTAAGATTAACAAAAAAAAACACACACACACACACACACCCACACAAACGAGTAAGCTTGAAACGATGTTTGTTTTCTCTGCATGTTGCTGTAACGTAAACAATATTCTGGGTTTAAATTTTCATCAAGTGCCTCCAAGCAGTACTCAGGCAGCTGATGTCATCCAAACCAAGCAAGCATTCGGTCTGGTGTAGAAATCAATCGTCCAGCGTTCTAATCACACTCCTGCTAGCCGATAACAAGTAAACACAAAAAAAAAAACACAATACCATAACTCACGCTTTTACAAAAAAAAACCCCCATGTTGATAAACATCGAGCAAAAATGACGACTTTCCCTATTTACACCCCGATTTGACGTCTTAATCGCCGGGACGGGTGATGAAAAATATTATTTTCATCCACCGCACAAGCACGCGATTGTTTTTTCTTTGTTTTCTGTCCGCCTCAAACGCAATCAAACTTGAACGCAATATTTCAAGGCCTTTCGGGCTTCGGGCGCGTCGAAGTGCGTAAGTAGGTTCGGAGGCTTCCGCTGAGTGTGTTGTGGATGCGAGTTATCTCGCAATCCTAAGCGGCAAGCAAAAACCAGGGAAAGAGGGTGAAGGAGAACCGAAGACAGTGATATTCTAATTCAATCCGATTCAGTGTGCGTGGCTACGGCCACGGCGAAGTCGATGGGTCGAAGTAGGTTCTAGGTCTTCCGATTCCGGGCGAGGTCGAAAACAAAGTTGCTGATAGCGTGTGTAGCAAAGAAACCGAAAATTTCTAGCAAGATCTGATTACGCACCAGGCTCCGACTCATCCGACGGTCGCGTCAGCCGTGCGCCGAAAAAAAAGAAAAAAAAGTAAAAGAAACATACCATAGTGATAGGAGTCGCGTGCGGCGCACATGTGCCGCCATTAGCGCTGCGAACACCGTCACATTTCGCTGGCGATCCCGATCCTGACTTCCCTAGCCTTGCTCCCCTTTCGGCAGCCATGGCAACGGCCGGGCGAACCGCCCGGACGACACCGGCAGCGATTGCGCTCGCACGCAAAACATGTTGTTTTGTTCGCCGGCCGAGTTTGACCCTCAACCGCGGGCAGTAAATTGTTTTGATAGGCAATCGGAAACCGAAACCGATTGCCGGGAGCCGCTCGTCTCCGGGCACCAGCACAGATCGGCTGGTAGCCGGCGGCTGGTTGCTTGGGTTGCTCGGGCGGCGCCACTGTGTGCGTACGCGTTGCCGGCGGCCAGTTGCCCGAGT